>JADDOH010012467.1:0-104338 GCA_016648135.1 Agrypnia vestita | reverse complement strand
TATGGGATACACATTGATTATTTTAAAATATGCACAATGATTGTGAAGCTAACCAACTCCCGCAATGTCCGTCTATGTTCACTGTAATTCGTGTTGTATTTCTGTGTAGCAAACATTTGGATTTGCAACTAGTCTATATTTATAGTACGTCTATGGGATACACATTGATTATTTTAAAATATGCACAAAGATTGTGAAGCTAACCAACTCCCGCAATGTGCGTCTATGTTCACTGTATTTCGTGTTATAGTTCTGTGTAGCAAACATTTGGATTTGCAACTGGTCTATATTTATAGTAAGTCTGTGAGATACACATTGATTATTTTAAAATATGCACAAAGATTGTGAAGCTAACCAACTCCCGCAACTTGCGTCTATGTTCACTGTAATTCGTGTTATAGTTCTGTGCAGCAGACATTTTGTTTGCAACTAGTCTATATTTATAGTACGTCTATGGGATACACATTGATTATTTTAAAATATGCACAAAGATTGTGAAGCTAACCAACTCCCGCAATGTGCGTCTATGTTCACTGTAATTCGTGTTATAGTTCTGTGCAGCAGACATTTTGTTTGCATCTAGTCTATATTTATAGTAGGTTATGGGATACACATTGAGTATTTTAAAATATGCACAAAGATTGTGAGAAACCTCGTGTGTAAACACACCGAACACATAATTAATAACCACCCAGGGTTTTTTTCCAACAAAAGCGGGATTTGCATGCATCATCTCTGCGCATCCGCATAGTCTGGCGGGATTTCTAGTATGCAAATCGCATTGTGCGCGGGGTTCGGGCAACCCTTGGCGAACAAAAAAAAATGATAATAAAAAACAAACGCATTAAGAATGTAAATTTCCTGGTCCATTATCTTAAACTGGATTCCGCGTGGAGCCGCCTCGAAAAAATTGGCTGTGTCAAAAAGCGTCAGTTAAAAATGCCGGTTAAAAAATCGGTCTGTGTGAACTCCCGTTAGGCGTTAACCCTCCCCTCGCCGCGCGATGACACAGGTCTATCGAGCCAATTAAACCTGTAATATTTTCTTTAGCACTTACGATGTGTAATTTATATTTGAGCAAATCCAAATCAAAATGCTTGAATATTGAAATCTTACAAATATAATTCAACACCTGTCACTAACTATCAGATGGCGTAACTAATGACGAGGTAAAGCGCTGGTCAGATAAAAATTCCAAAAACTAACAAATAAACAAATAATTTGTGCAATTTCCAGGTATGTAAATGTGTTAAAAATAAAATCAAATATTTTTGCATTTTACACCATGGTCGCCTCATGAGATTTAGCTTCTTTATCCGGCGCGCACTCTGCCTATAAAATAATAATTAGGTACAAAAGGCAAAAAGGAGATAATTCTCTATGTAACAATGTCCGTCACTAACCCTACCAGATGGCGCAAATAATGATGAGATATAAAATAAGAATGAGGTATAAACAGCCAAAAAATGCATAATTATTTATATAAAATGGCAATGGATTTAGGTACATTTATAGTTACTTTTATTTGTGTTCTTTGTATTATTTGTATTTTGTTGATTAAAATGTTCTTATTCTATTTGTAGTAATGCGGTATTTAAAAAAACTGTTTTAATAAAGAAAATTACATTTTTCGTATCTTGAATCTGTGCGATAGGTGCTGGATTTTTATGATTATATTTTAATAATCAGTTTTTTGTAATCAGCCTGGATATTACTTTTTAAATTTCGCATACCCACATATGATTCCATATAAGCAAAATGTGTTATTCTATGTGTGTCTGTTGTCAAAATACTGCCTGGTATTATAAATATATATGTATGACAATTTTATTTATATACTCCTTCTATTTGATTTATTGATGCATAGTTACATCTAAGTACTTCGTATATTTTTGTCATATTTAGTTTGTTATAGTATGTAGAGGCACAGTTTTCTATTTTGAATTTAGGACTATTTATTTTGAAATATTTATCATTCTTGATAATAGCCAATTCCTTGCGATAACGCGAGTTGAAGTCACGTCTGCCTACGGATATTTTCTGTCACGGCTTGCTAAGGGTTAAGGCAAAATGACTAATGATGAATGCATAATCGCCTCAGACGTATAATATATTTGAATCGGTCACGGTTGTGTTCCTCGCTAGTAGCGGCCGAAGAAGGCATCCTCGAAAAATAAATAAAACGTACCTACTTAATTGAAGGTTATGTTAATGCACGGTGGCGCCATTTTGACTCGCCGCGTTGAAATTAAAACAATTATTTAAATATTTTTGATATTAAAGCTTATAACAAGCTTTGCGTGTTGAAGTGCCTGGATTCTCCCAGTTGAGTTTACCCCAAAAAATAATTAACGAAGGTCTTAAACCTTTCACAATCAGTAATGTAATGCAGGTATTAAACTTGAGACAGTGTAAAAATATTTAAAAAAAACGTGTCACTACTTAAGGAAATTGCTCTGAACTCTATGAAATCTACTTCTACTTCTTCATTTCGTGCCCTATCCGTTCAACGGACGCTGGCTATTACGTTGAAGTTTTCTGATTTTTATTGTTTTAAGGCCCTGGACCACGGGTGTATTTTTCGTAATTATGTATAGAAAAGATTCATGGAATTTTAAAAATAAATACTCATAGTAAATATACAGGGTGTCCCGTATCTCAACGTCAAGCCGAAATCGGGTGATTGGCCAAGTCATAATAGTTATCAGAAAAATATTTAATAAATGTCATGTGTCATGTGTTTTAAAAATTATAAGCATTTAAAAAAAAATCTACACCATGTGAAGGTCTTTTTACACCCGTTGCTACAAATCTTTATTTTTCTTCATTTTTTTTATTATTACGTAGTCCTGAATAATGCTTCTGTAAACTTTTGTCCAAAATTCAAATCCAACTGCTTTAGCTTGGAAGAAAATGTCACTTTTTGACCAAACCAAGTACTCAAATTCATACTTTGCCCAGTTTTATCTGACAGTTTTTTAAAATTTTTAAAATATTTTTAGTCCAAACCACTCGACAACGAGACTACTTCTAAAAACTCGAAATATAAATATATACATCCTTTTGTGGTAAAAAGAGATTAATTAGATGAGTGAAAGACTGACCTAATAAAGAAGGAGTAAAAAATTTACCAACTATACAATACAAAGCATTGAAGTAAATGTAAAATAAATCGATATACAATAATCAAAATGATGCCAAAAATATTAGAAATAATTAAATTTAATGTACCTACTTCTGTTTATATGTAAAATTATTAATGGACTTAATACTTTTGAATTCACAAGAAAATTAATAATACTAAAACATGTACATGATCACAGCTCAATAAGAAAAAAAAAAAGGAATTGGTACGTTTTGAAAAGAAAACTCGCAATATTCAATTATACACAGTGGAGTGCAGCTGTATTGTAAACTGCCGGGGAGCATAAGGGATGAATTGAAAAAAAAAATTATTTAATAGATACAGAATAAATTCATCGGAAATTTAAGGACAAGTGTTGCGGTTGTTTTAGGTTTATTTATTTATTTATTTAATTAATACACGGTACAACGTACCATTAAAGAAACAATATATATAAACCTGTTTAGATTGATAGGTAATAGTAAAAAAAGGAGATAAGGTATAATTCTATCAAAAACAATTAATAAAGTGATATATAAAGAAAAATAAAACATTACTTAACATAAAGTATAACAAAATTACATCAAATGAAATAATAGTTATCAAATCAAATATGAAAGTCAACAATCAATAAAACTACAACAAATAATTATGTCTGAAATTCAAGAAGCAACAAAATTACAACAAAATGAAATAATTGTAAACAAATCAAATCTAAAAATCAAGCAGCAATAAAAATGACAGTAAAATAAAATGAAATGTAAAATTCAAAAATCTAAAAACAAGAGATAGACATGACATTAATAACCAATTATAAACGACCGAATTCGTCCAGAAGAGCTTTCTTGTAGGCGGCTAGTGTTTCCGAAAAAACATCCGATAGGTAGCCATACTCGTTTCCTAACCTATGGAGCCTTCTAATAGGTGAGCTATAGAGATAATTTACACTAACATTGTCACAATGAAACGATATACTTTGTCTAGTGCTCCTGGAAGGGATGTGATAAAAAATTAGCTGCGTTAGTTCTGAACTGTTGTAATAATTATTTACGATTTTATACAGTAATACGAGGTCAGCAATTTTCCTTTATGTTACGCTTAAATAAATTATCTGTAATAAAGAGGTAAAGTTTGGATGTAGGAGGTAATCTCCGAAACTACTCATCCGATTTCAAAAATTCTTTCACCAATATTTAGAATGGACTTTCAGAGTGGACACAGATTATATATTATCTCGTTAAAATAAAAGGGCTTTTCGTGGTGAACCAATTTAACAATTAAAGTTGATGAAAAAATTGTCAAGCGATGCGTTTTTTACGAACGCTGCCTTGACGGTGAGAGATATTTAAATACTTTCTATACAGAAGCTGTAGAAATCTAAAAGTTCTACATATTTATACGTTAAGATTAATACACAAATTGATTAAATAATAAAAAATAACTAAATAGTTACTAAAATCTACGCGTGAGGCGCCGCATGGGAACTCTGTATTTTAGGGGTGCAGACTTTTGTCTGAAAATGTTCAGAAAATGGATGTTGTGTGGGAGTAAATATTTAAATGATGATGGAGTGTCTGCAAGAATATCAGCGTTGATGTTAGGATTAGCACAATACATGGTTATAAATAGTTACGATACATTATTTGGACAGGAGAAAACTAACTGAAATAATCCTGGTTTCTCATACGGGGTTGAAAATGAAAATTTATGGCAGTAAAGAAAACAATGGACTCTGTAAGTTAATGTTGTGAATCGGTTGGAAGCATTCGAAACGTGGATACACCGGAGAATGCTTCGTATACCGTGGACCAATATGGTCAGCAACACGGAGGGGCTTCAGAGAACTGGAGACAGTAGAGAGCTACTGTCCGATGTTAAAGTGAAGAAGGTCTCTTATTTGGGACACGTGCTGCGTAGCACGTAGAAGGCAAATGTCCTGGCTGCTCAACATCAGAGAGGGGACCGGAATGAGACAGGTGGAGGATTTATTCCAGGAAGCGCAGGACAGATAGCCTTGTGCCTTGACGCACAAGTGAGCGACATCAAGAAGTAGAAAGAAACATAATCAATAGCTTCACTGGGTATCTTGCGTGGTACTGCAAGGTCGAATATTTTCCGTCGGGACTCCAGTTTGTGCATTCATGCTTCTTTGTATGCCGTTTGGCATACAGACGCTTGCTTGTATGCCGAACGTCAATCCACCATTGATGTTTCGATCGTCAGTTGGGTGAATTTATTCCTTCTGTTTGTCTATAATTAGACTTGCTGTCAAATCAAACATACGAACGAGGAAACGATGGTTAAGAAAATATGGTTAAAGTGTTAAAGACAACAGGAATAGTGGGCGTCCGCGAAAGACTTGGCGTGATCAGATAATACATGTATTGGAGGATGGCCCTGTTAAAAGCCTCAACAACTGTAGAGTTTGTATAAGAAGATGTATAAATGTAGCCGAAGCAAAAGTGGTATGCAAAGATAGAAGTATTGGCGTTCGATCCTCTCTGCCTACCCCTAGTGATAAATTGATAAATCTCAAGCGAATACATACATTATAATATCAACATGTGGACATGGTACCGAGATTTGCTCTATCTTAACTAAATCTCTCAGGTTTATCTCATTGTATATCATCTGTAGAAAATGGTCTTTAATCTAAGAATTTAGTGTGTCACTGAAAGCATTTCTTTACCGCCGTGAATGAAAAAAAAACTAAAAAAAGTAAAAATTTGCCCAGAAGTATTATTTAAAAAGCGGGCAATTTCCTTTCAGCCTTTTTGCGAACAATTTGATTAAAAAATATGTTTATTTTCTGTATTTTTTTACACATTGTAAAGCGACACAAAAGAGATTTGTAATTTTGTGTAATTTTCGTGTCACGACCGTTGATTATTTTCCGACCGCGCGGTGTTCATGTTCATCAGAGTAATAAAAGCATTTCGCCAACGGGTCATCACAGCACCACCTGTTAATGACGAAAGGTGAATTTTTCAAATGTGTACCGTTACGGGCTGATGGACATCGCATCAAGAATGTGGCTTGCATGTACGTCCGTCTGTATCTATGCGGGTACACTTGAAGGATGACCACTCGATCGCGTTTATTAAATATATATATGGAACAAAAGTAGTTTCTGGAATATCTTGCATTTCCTGTAAATGGTCTCCTTGAGAAGACCTAGGCCGACGTTTCGACACGGTATCACGTGCCATTGTCAAGGCTAAAATCGTACAGAAATTGTATCGATAGAAAATATCAAACACATATTTTATACTTGTAGTATATATACATATTTATATAAGCAGCTTGATGGTCTTGTGGTCAGGACTCACGCCTCGTGATCCTAAGGTCGCGGGTTCGAATCTCTCTCCAGACCAGTAAGATAGTCTTATGTTTATAGCCTAAGCGTTTAGCGTAGTTTGAAAATAGTAAGAATGTTGATGTGACACGTATTCCGTGTTCGCATCTTGTTTAATAAAAAAAATAATAAAAAAATGGAAAACGCGTGTGGCGCGAGTGACACCGCGCGGTTCGTTGCGGAGTAGCGAGGTATGTACTTGCAGCGAGCCGGCCGGCCGGGCACTCTGCTCGCAGCCGCGATTCCGTATATACGCGGACTACGTTTGCAATAAATAAGAAGTCCCGTTGTTTTGTGTATTATTTAGTAAATATGCAACCGCCTAAAGATATTACAGTATTATAAATTCCTTATCATTCCCTCACAACTGAGGATCGCAACCCGCATTGTTTCCTATTTTTTACTGATCGTTTCAACAGCACCCTTCTTTAACCGGAATCTTTAATTCGTATATTTACCGCTAAAATTTTCAAAACATGTGAAATAAAACGTTTATTTATTTCGAGTCCCGCAACGCTGAATCCATGGCCACCGCACAAAAAGTTGTAATATCCTCTAACGATTATGGACCTAATGAAAGATCGTTATTTCCTCCGTCACGATTTCGTAGCTCAGATGTTGTTTTAAGTACCTAAACGCTGGCCACAGACTTGCCAAAATTCTCCGTTCGAATCCGCGCGAAAATCACATTTCGAATAAGTACCTAGAACCAATCCATTTAATTTTTTTATCACAAACTGGCCTGCTGTATCATCGCACGCCTTTTAGTGAAATATTCGATTATACTTGTAGGTCCGTTCTGATACTCGACCGCTTTCTGAAAATGGAAATATCTTAAGATATTGGTATTTTCACATTTTGCTTTTTTAATTTTATTTTACAAATTTTTTGTACCTGCATCAGACCTTATGAGACATGGGGGCGTAATTTATTGACGCCCCCGGAAATAGTAATCACTCCGCGAATATAGGTCGTTCTCCTGATGATGTTGAATGTGACTTCAACGAAACGTCGAGAACAGTTTTTCGGAAAAACATACGGTTTGTATAAAATATCTGTAACCATTTAAGAGTAAGTAACTCCTTTGTTAGGAGAGGGATTTACACTTTTACGTGATTACTTATTTTGTATACTGTGTTAAAATTTTTTTTTTTTGTAGTGTTCATTTAACTTCTTTTTATTTGTTTGATCTCAGTTATCTTCTTAATTTCTGTAGGGAGGCTATTGAAATTCTTTATTGATAAATATATTTAATTTTTCTGATATTGTTTGGTGTTAAATTTTGATATTTTGAAATTATATAAAGATCTTAAGGATAAGTTTGTTTTTAATTTAATGTAAATATTTTCTAATTTCTAATGTTCTTAACTTAAACCTTTCATTTTCTTATTTTTATTTAATATTGTTGAGTTATTGTTGTTGTTCTGTATAAACTTATAAGATGGACTCTACACTATTTAATTTTCTTGTGTAATCAGATTTTTATTTGTACTGTTTGTAAACAAATAAATAAATGTAGCACAGGATAGAACAAAATAGAGAGCAATGATTAGAGCAGGAGTTCTCAAGGGAATGGCCTAAAGTAAAGACAGGACAAAAAAATATAATGAATGAACCTTTTGCATACTTTAAGTATTTTAAATGTACGCGAAAAGGATGATGTAAATCAAATGGTAGGAATCTACCGCAGTGCTAATGGAATGGTGCTATCGTGATACGCGTTTGGTTCCGCCGTTTCGTAACCACGCTCGGGTCATTCCTCAGAGAAAGTGCTGTACAGCTCTTTTGTATATAATGAGATCATTACAGCGCGTGTGTGTAATCAAATGCGTTGACAGCTTACAGTACAGCTAAGTGCATGCTGTGGTATTTCAGGAGAATTATAATTTCGTGTGGCCGTTGCAAGATTGGTTGATGCGTAGGCGATTAATAAGGTTTTAGAAGATTTGAAGTGTGCGGTTTACAGTTTAGAGGAGGTTGCTGAAGAATTTCACCTTTACCATGCGAGAAATGTAGCGATGTACGGAGTTGCTTTCTTTCGTATGAAACAGTAGTTTTGCAACCATTTCCTAAACATAAATTTGCGAATAAAATGATACAATGTGTTCCCTATACTTTTTATATGGAATGGAATCATGAACACTGGCTATTTGGATCAACACAGTGGAAAAAGCCACAGGAACTTCTCTGGTAACAGCGCTAAGATCTACAAGATGCCGGAGATGGAGGAGAATGGTCCAGGAGGTCATGGAGATCACGATTCTCATTCATGAGAAACTGACTTGAATGATTGCTTATATCAAAGAGCTGAATACACACGCTGCTTCTAACTAAATATCTTCTACTCTTCCTCCTAGGTTGACTGACTGTTTCTCCATCTCTTCGATGGTCTTCCTGGTGGGCGTCGTCCAGAGGGGATTTCATTAGCTGCTGTGTGCACCAGTCATATCACTGTCCATCCTGGGTATATAATCCTTCCAGAAACTTCTTCTGGATCTACTCCATCGTGCTGTGTCCTCTTTTTTACAAGTTTTCTCAGCGCTTTCATTTCAGATGTTCTGAGCAGTCCTTTGGTGCGGACAGTGTCAGCCCGCCTCTCTACAGAATATATCATGATAGGTCGCAAGCATGTCTCGTATATCTTCTACAAACTAAATATCAATATTCAAAATAAGACGCGGGAACATTAAAAATCAGAGCTACCCTAAGGTAGTTCGGGATTCTTCCCTTAATCCGCCAAATCTACCCCACAACCCGCTTAGCGTTACAAACCCTCGAAACATCGCTTCATTGATCACGATCGGAAATCACCTTCGTACAAAAAAAAATCGGGCGCAATCCTTATTGTAAGAAGTGAAAAAAAAACGCACAAAAGACCGTCTTTGTATCGGGTGCCATCTTTTAAAATATTTCTCAACTAATTTAAATATGTTTGCGAAGGTTGTCAATAGAAAAATGGAGTACGCACGCCTTAACAATACTAATCGATTTGGGTTACATAAAAAATAAGAATCAACCCCAATTTAGAATTATTATTGAACTCGGATTGAGGGGTGTGCAGGTAGTCAAAGGGTTTCGATGACGTCATATTTTCAACCCTTCATTTAAAAAATTTGAACAAAAAATATTTTTTAATGAAAACATATTTTATTGTGAAGTTGCATCTTTTATGGATAGATTTATTCTGGAGTCATCTAGAGTATACTACTCAAACGTTTTTAGGATTCATCGCAAAGTAAGTCGATAGATTTTTTTAAATTAATAATTATAAAATGTCCCATCAACGATAGACTACAAGTTCCTACCATGTTTACAATTTTTCGTAATATAGGTCGCGCAATATTAAATCAAATTTCATCACGGATGTAACCAAATATTTTTTTCTACATGTCTTTCTAAGAGATTATTCAAAAATTTTTAAGAAAATACTAAATATACATATCGTGTTGTTTTTAAATTATTTTTTGATGCTTCCAAATTTTGACCACTGTGTTATTTTATAATATTTTAAATATTTAAAGATTTTTAAATATTTTTGGAAAACACGCTGAAAACTGATTATGTTATTATTAAAATCAAATCAAAATACACAATTTTCTATGTAACATTGTCCGTCATTAACTAGACGGCTCAAAAATGCATAATTTCTTATACAGGGTATCTTGCAGGTAGTAGCAAAATCTTCGGGAAGCCTTCTTCATTCAATTTTTAATAGAAAATATATTCATTACACTTTGTGTGAAATGTCAACGGTTATGGAGACATGAACCTTCAAAGAATATATTTTTTTTTAAATTTACAACATTCCTGATGTAAAACGTTAGACTATTAGTAATTTATAACGAATATTAAAAAATCATTGGCTTTCGTGCAAGTCAATAAATTGATTAAAACCTTACAGAAAATGAAACTTTTTTTTTTGCAAAGTTTTAACCCTTATGTTACTACCCGGAATTTCTCAGACTAGCTGCTATCCAAGGTACCTGGGTACTCAACCTGGATGGACGTTCCTACACCCATTATTTTTGTTTTATATCTCACAAACTGATATTTAGACTATGATCAAATAGCTTCATAGAAGGTCACTACTTCTCATAGCATGTCCGTCATCCATTTGTTTCCTTCCCTTTCAAATAATTTAAATAATGGAGATCCAAACGGATGATGGCGTTTATGAATAAAGGTACTGATATACATGCTTATTTTTGAGCATGCTCATTAGCATGCTCTAACAACAGTTCACACTTGCTCGTCATGAGTATGATTTTTTTATACATGCTGATGAATGAGCATGCTCAAAGCTAACAATCAAACACACACATGCTTATTACTGGCATGTTCTTGTCATAGAATAGAGACGTTCTTGTTCAAAATGGAAACCTTGCAAACTGAAATAGGAAATTCAAGTGAACCAATAAATCAAAACAGTTCCCGAGTTTCCATCCGCACAGATTTGAATCATTCGTGTCTTTTAGTTCTAAGTTTCATAAGCATTATTTCTTGCTATATTATTTTTATATAGTGGTGAACAGTATTCCACAGACATTCGTGATTCATATAATAAGTCACGATAAGTAATTTTTTGTCATCTCCCCAACGCGCCATATTTGTTTCAACTGCCGCGAACTGAGAAGATCTCATCGATAACTGATACTAGCTGCAATTGAAATTAATAATAATTATAATAATAATAATAATAATAATAATAATAATTGGAACAAAACAAAACAACTTACTGCTAGAAAAGATTTTTTTTATTTACTATTACTTATTCACTAGGTGGCTTACAAGAAATGGAATTAAAATTGAGTACTATAGTAGTTGGGAGTGCCTGAAAGAATTGGGTGTTTTCGCGGAGTGCACAATAGGAGTAGAAAACATTAGCTAGGGTTGTTGTGGTCAGATTCTATAGGTTATTATAGGATTGTCTAAACAAATGCGTCTTAGGTTGTTTTTTGAACTGTGGTAAGCTGTCTGTTTGTCTCAGTTTATTAGGTAGTTTGTTCCATAACTTTGGTCCAGCCACCGCGAAAGCACGATCACCGAAATTAGTTTTGTGGACGCGATTTACTTTATAAATTAGCATGTTCATAAGCAGCCTGTTCACACATGCTCAAAAGATACCCCTTCCACCTGCAAATCAGATGGGCGTGCTCATAAATCAACCGGCGGTTGATTTTTGAGCGCGCTAATAATGAGTATGCTCATTACTAGGAGTGTGCGTACAAACATGCTACATAGTAGCAATAGTGCAATAAGCTCAATACTACGTACGCTCATGTGCCACTAATGAGCATGTGTATTAGTACCTTAAAATTATTAAACTTGAAATCGAACGTGGATACCCAGGTACCCGGGCAGTAAGTAACAAGGGTTAATCAAACCTCGTACTACAACAGAGTATCATCAAATCATCAAAGTCGTGTTGTGACGCACGAAAAGCGAAGAAAACACCTTTCTACTCTCCATTCAAAGCAAGTTTTCTGAGAACGGTTCGCACATATTGCATAAAATGTGTCTAATATGCAGTTCACCATGCAAATTTATGGCAACCATAAATATGAAAAGGGTTTTTTGTAAGAAAGTTCACAACAAATCTCAATGAAATATAGCGTCGTAAATACATATTAAGTAAGATACTTCTAATATATTGCAGCTACTGCATTTATATGACTCTGAGTCTGCTATTCTGAAATTGGAAGTGTTTGAGGGCAAAATTCTAAGGAATATCTTTGGTCCAATTCGCAAGGATTATATTCAATGATGCTAACACTGATGTATTCAAGTGAAGCCTGGAGCTGGCTGAGGAGGAAATAAAGTATTTTCACGGAATCGTGGCTGTAGGTGGCAAACGAAGCACTCGAAAATAATTTAAGTTTTATTTTCATCTTCAAAATCAGCAAAGAATTTTGTGGTGACATTATTAATGTAATAAACAAAAATAAACTTTGTTTTCACCACTTTTGTATTCAAATATATCAACATGTTTCGGAGCCCATGGCTCCTTTGTCAGGATATAATTGTATACTAACAAATTAAATTCATAAATCGAAGTATAGACAATCAAAATATAAATGGAAAATGAATAAAATGTAAAATGCTAAATATATTTATGAAATAAGAAAAAGTGTTAATAGTAAATTGAATATAACCAGGTCCTTTTTACAAATAGTTATCTTTTAAATTTATTTTAATATAAAGGTACTTCATTATTATTCATTTTCCATATATATTTTTTTTATGTACTTCGATTTTTTAATTTAATTTGTTAGTATACAATTGTATCCTGACGAAGGGGCCATGAGTGTCGGCGGGGCGGTGAGTACGGCAACTTTAGTATTAAAAAAATGATCAAAATGGGTGGCGAAAGTGTAGGGCTGATATGGGAGCTATTGCTCATAGAACCCAGGGTGTGTGGTGGGTCCCTTTTCTCTATTCCATATAAATAGATTCGTTTCTGTGAGACTTCTATAATTTATCTTAATTAATTGTACTCCTCTGTGGACAAAATCCAGTAACTGTGCTTTTAGAGCTTACTTAATAAAAATATTGTTAAAACATAATTTGAACAATAAAAGGAATTAAAAATAAAATAAAAATAGATGGAAAAGACCGTACATGTCTCTAACACAGTTCCTTCAAATATTGAAAAGAATGCAGATTTAGAACACATATAAAACATTCAAAAAATTTAAAATAATGCGTGGATGTCCTTTACGGTGAAAATGGCAAACGTTGCATTGTGTAAAGCGATCACTTAAGCCAGTTAATACATGTCATAAGCCCCGTGGCCACCCTATAAAGACTTTCATGAACGTTTCTCATTTATATAGATTCTCCTCTGTGAGACTTTTATAATTTACCTTAATAAATCAATTAATTAGTTTAGTTCTAGGTATGACACCTGTGGGAACGTACTTGGATATGTTTTGTTCCAAATTAATACCTCAAAAGAATGGTCTCAGTTTTAACAGTATTTTGTTGTACTAGAATAAAATTTAAACAAACAGACTTAGATGGTTCTCATGCCAAAATGCCTGTTCTCCATTAAAAAAATTAATCATTTTTTTAACGATACAAATATCATATTTGTACCTGTTAAACATTGGGTTTGTTAATCATCAATATCAAACAGTTACATACACATTTTTATGTAGAGTAGGTACAACGTGACAAAAGATTTATTTTTTTAAATAAAAAATATTCGATATCATTTGTCATTGCCTTCATCGGAATTCGAACCGTGTCCAACATTTCTGATGTGTCCAACATGGCTGATATCTCTCCCTCGAAGGGGTGGAAATATAAAGCCTATATTTTCAACACATTTAGCTGAAATGTTAACGTATCTACAAGGATATAGGTCTCCAAGCTTCGGCATTTCAACAGCTAGCAGCTATTCTTGATTGATTGGTTCGTCATGTTACGCTCTTGTAATTCATATTTCTATGCACTTATTTTTGTGTTGTCAGTTTAACCCTAAAGGGAGTGTTCTTTTTATTTTCCCTCAAAGGTCCCGGCCTATTTGCTCCCTATCCGTATAATCCTGCGAATCCTGTGCATCAATTTTAACATTCATATTTTGTATAATTAATAAAAATTAACTTTGTTTTCACCACTAATATATTGAAAAATATCAACATGTTTGAAAACATGGCCCCAACATGGCAGGATACAATGTAAGCCAAAAAATTGAAAATCAAAAATTGAAGTATAGACAATCAAAATATAATGTTTATATATGGGAGATGAATAATAATTAACATGAAAAATATTAACGTGAAAACAAATTTAAAATATAACATTTTGTAAAAAGGACCTGGTTATTAACGCAACACCAATAAGGAGTAGCTTATTGGTGTTGTGGTCATGACGTTAGTGATCTGGTGGTCGGTGGTTCGAGCCCCATTCCAGGATACTAGCAAGTTAGTCCTATTTCTTATAGTACAGTCTTTTGATGCGACAGTTATTTCAAAATTTGTAATTTAATTTTCATGTTCGTTGGTACTTAATTATTATTAATTTTCCATATAAAATTTGGTTTTTAATTTGTTAATATACATTTTTTCCTGACGAAGGCACCATTGGCCCTGAAACATGTTGATATTTTCGATATATAAGTGATGGAAACAAAGTACATTATTATTAATTATATTAATAATTTCACCACATAATCATTTTGAAGAAGATATATTATTTTGTGTTTGTACATCATTTAACAATTGTTTTATGCTTACTATATTTAAATATGTGTGTGGTCTATGATTGAGAAATTTTGGATAACAGCCGTGCGGCTCAGCTCTGCTTTGCAACGCTGGATTGTATGGTTGTCTTTAGCATTAAAAAATGTCAACGTGGCGGCGAATGACTGAGACCGATATAGGAGATTTTTTGGTGTTTTTGCCCCCTTCATTGTATAGTTGTACAAATAACGGACTATGAACTTTGTGCATTCATATTTTGTACTGTAAACTGTAGCATTTCTTGTATATATGTAACTTGTAGTTCCCACTTAATGGATGATAATTATGTTCTATCTGTTATTTGCCCTGCGCCTTCGAGGCAGAGAAGAGGTTTTGTGTGGACGCCTCCCCGTCCCGCTCGCCTTCCCACGAGTGTCAGCGAGGCGGTGAGTACGACCACTTATGCATTAAAAAAATGCCGAAAATGGTTTGCGAAGTGTAGGGCCGATATGGGAGCGGCCCTATGTGCGTTGTGGTTCCCTCTTCTATGTATAAATAGCTTTAAGGCCGGTCTTATACACCCATTAGTTAAATTGAAGACCAAATAAACGGAAATTTATTACAAACATCAATTTTTTCGTCTTATAACGATTAGTTAGTCAAATACAAGTAAAATTTTACCGAGGATCCATATTGACGGTCGAACCACCAGTTAACCGTCCGTTAGTTAAATGGTATGATAGTTTGACGTACCTACTATTTTTTAAGGTTAGGTCAATTGTCAATTTGTGTAATTTGTTTTTTATCATGCTGCTATATTTTCAAAGAATTTTTTTTTTATAATAATATGTTTTCTATATTATATTTATATATTAATATATTTTCAGATAGTAATGTCGAGCTAATATTGTATTTAAGTTCTTCGGATGAAGAAAAAACCTGAGTAAAGTTTTGTGTTATGTTTCGCCTTTGACAGCTCTAAAGCTTTATACAAGAGAAATAACAGATTGCGATACTAACGAACGGTTAATTTTTTTTTATAATACGAGGTTTGGTAATATTTAGGTACTAACGAATGGCCATCTGTTAGATGATTATCGATATATTAACGAATATTTAGACTTTCGTTTATAAGATCGGCCCTAAATGAATCCAAACCCGAAATTTATATACGAATAGCAAAATCTCGTGAATCGAGAAGTGAGTAGTTAGTAGCTACGCACGATGATATTAATCTATAAAATAATGGACTACTATACTTCCATACCATCATATTTATTTATTTACTGGAAACTAACGGTACAAATAAAAATTGTGTGCAGTTTTCTGGGATATTCTGCCGTGTATATGTGACCTCTCTGGCTACCGAAGACGGCAGATACGACACATCATAAGAACCAAATCTGACCTCTCCGAAAAAAACACAGAAGATGAAACTAAAGGGATTGCTTTCTTGCCTTATATCCCTAATGTAACTGACAGGATTGCCAAAGCGCTCAAGAAACGGAAGATTAAGACAGTGTTCAGCGCAGACTCCAAGGTTAAGGTCCTCCTAACACCGGCTAAGGATCGGGATCCCCTTGAGACCGACGGTGTTTATAGGCTCCAGAGGTCACAATCCCTGCAAAGAATTCCATACCTATATTCCCATAAAAAAATATAATTTTAACATCAAACACATTTAGTGTTACTTTGGAAAGAAAGTGTTGCAAGATGTCATTTGAACCACGTTCGACTGGATGACCGCTATTTACAAAATCACCCGGAAAATATTAGCAAAAAGTGCAACCATAACTGTAAACAGAGCAGGATTGTACAAAACATAGTTTTTTGCCCGTTCCGTTTGAAACGCAACAAAAAAATGGAGCAAGAACTTTGTAGTTTGACATCCCCACCTTTATCTTCCGTAATCCCGCCATTAACTCTGGACATTCAAATTTACCGTTCAGCAAACAAAAAAGGGACCGTGGTGTCAGAAAAGGCGCAAAAAAATATTACAGCGTACTGCCCTGGTAAAAGGGTTTCTCCTTTTATAGGACGTATTGTTTTATTTTAAATCTTGGACACTTCCGCGTTTAATTTTTTTTTTGAGATTTTTAAACATAAAACGCGTTTATTCAGCTGATACCAACGGCGTGCAGTAAGTATAAGTTATGCTGTGACCGAAAATATTATATTATATTTAAAAACGATCTATGGAGAGATCCATGCTTTGTATAAGTCTACGAGACAAGGAATGATAAAATTAGGCGAAAACTAGAGCAGTGAATATCTATGTGTGTACATAGACCAGCATCTAAACTGGAGAAAACATATTTTGAATCTCACAATCCGAATAAGGAAGCTAGTTTATTTTTTCAAAGAAATTAGAGATGTACTCGATGCACCGACAAGAAGAATAGTATACTATGCACTGTGTCACTCACTCATTAATTATGCAACTGTCAGTTGGGGTGGTGCAGCTTGTACTATATTAGATTCACTAAGCAAAGCCTAGAAAATGGTATTGAGAGTTCTTCATAAAAAGCCATTTCGTTTTCCTTCAGAAGAACTTTTCAGAGAATGTCACGTCCTGGACATCAAACATATTTACTCAACACTTTAAAATACTTTTTCCAACATAAACAAGATCACCAACAAATAACTCACTCAAACTCAACAAGGGCACAGGTGAACTGCGACTATCTTGTACCAAAATTCACAGAAACATTTTCACAAAGATTTCACCTCTTCCAAGCACCAAAAACATTCAATACTCTTAACACCAAACTTAAAACATGTAGCCATAGTCTCGCGTATTTTTCTTCTAAAGTGAAACTCTGGTTGCATGAAAAGGGAAGGAAGCATGCCCAAAACCTATTAAAAGCCATGATATAAACTAAATTTAAAATATACTAATCCTACAAGAACATTTACTGTCATCTTTTCAAATACTTTTAATTGTTTTATTTTATTTTATTTTATTTTATTAATATCCTATTCAGATCTTTTTTTCCTTTGTCTATAATAGAATTAATTAACACCATTATTATATTGTAAACATTTAATTACTACTATTACTTAATTTTAATTGGCAATAAGATTGATTCACAAATGTTATATAAATAATTAATATTCTTGAACATTATACTACTGGAAGAGCACTGTCTGCTATAATACAGTAAATTACTAGTGTAGCAGGCAGGGCGTCAAATCAATTTAGTGTTTACTTGCTGCCAAGACACTCAGCAACAATGAAAAAAAGCTTAATTTAATTTTGTAAACACTGTAAACATTTGTAATATTGAACATTGAATAAACATTTGAATTTGAATTTGAATTTGAATTTGAATGTGCGGGATAGTGTAGCGAAGCTAAACTAGCACTGACCAGAGCATGCTGCAAGGCAGGATGCCACAAGATGGACTCCCAGAGTCCTGAAGTGGTGACCTTGGGAGAATAAAAGAGGCGTTGGAGACCTCGCAAGAGATGGACCGACGATATAGCCACTGCGGGAGGGGAATAAAAGGCTACTAGAAGCAATGAGGGAAGAATGGATGAGTATAAAAGAGGCCCATATCTACAGTGAAGATATGTAGGCTGAAAAAAGGGAAGAAGAAGAAGGAGATAGTCGGTAACAGCATAACTTAAGTTTATGCTTTCTGCACGCCAACGTCAATTGAACGAGAGAGTAACGAGAAAAATAAAAATTAAATGAGATAATATAATTGTAATACTCTTGTTTCAGGATGAGGAAGCTCCAAGTAAAGACTTTGTTCTTGTAAGTATTTATTCGGTGACAATAACTATTTGGACAAACGTTTGTACAGTAAGATGCGGTCTGAATAACAATGGTAGTAAAAGAGAGAGCGACTCGACATTCACGCGCCTTTTTATACTTTCTCTCTCTCTGTCATGCAGTCTCTTTCTGGCATCGCGACATACGTTCCTCAGATCTATTACAATAATATATTGTCATGTGTCGTGGCTGCAGAATGAATTAATGAAAACGCTGGGATTTAATACAAGATTTATTAAATACCGATTAATTAAAAAACAAACGTACAAAGTCTCTTTACACTATTAAATGTAACGCTAATATTGAATTAAACTCTTTCGCAAATTTATCACTCGTAAATAGACACTTAGTTATAATCGCTTTAACACTTGATTCACTATTCACTAGAACAATCCACCCAATTTCAGCACGTATTACTATTCGCTCCGGTTTATTTCACTACGTAAGTACTTCACTTAATTATCTATCGCTTAGTTCACACGCCTGATGGTAACACTGTTTTCGCTTCGTGATTCACAGCTAGAGCCGCGTCGTTGGAAACGTCAAAATAACAATGGCCCTCCGCGGCTTGGATCCGTTTATTTATATCCGATAACGCTGAATTTTCGAATCTTAGAAAATTCTTTAGCATTTACTAGACTTTTATAGTGTTTTCTCGCAAGTTCTCGTAACTTCCAGATGTTCCTGGAACTTTGGAGACGTCTCTCGAAAGCCGTAGACTACGCTAGGCTGTTCTGGAATCTTCGGAAGTATTTTGAACATTTCAAACAACTGTTTTGACAAACAAACACTTGACACGAGTGCGTGATTCTTTTTAGCCTCGTTACAATATGGTTCGTAATACAGATCTACAAGTATGAAAGTGAACGAATTGGTATGTCAGGAGAGAAGAGTGTAGCGCACTGTCAGATAAACAGCGTAATTTTAGTGTATTTTGAGTTTGTTCAAATCTTTCAGAACAGTGCTGGATTTATGTCACAGAGACATTATTAATCAATTAGTGTATATTATAGATATCTCACAGAGACGAAACTGTATTAATTATGGGAAAGTAGGTATAGAAGTCATGTGGGTGTAACAGGACTTATGACCTGTCTTTTTATGGTTGGCTTAAGTGATCACTTTACACAATTGTAACATTCGCCATTTCCACCCATGATAGAATATACCATGCTTATTCATTTTTTTGGAAGTTGTATATATGTTCAAATTGCGTAGAAAGCTTTCATATATGAGTTGTAAGCGCCTTTTCCATGCGGCCTGTACAAAGCCATTTTCATTCCCCTAAATCCCCACAGATGTCGCTAATGAGAAAATCTACAATTGATTGCGGAATTTTTGAAGCAATATACTTTTTTTTGTGTAATGAAATTCATCCGAATTACTTGCATTACACTAGGATATGCCAGGAAATATTATTTCCAATTTTTGTTAAATTCCTTTTTTACCAGTATTTACAATTCAGAATATTTTGAGTTTGTTCAAATCTTTCAGAACAGTGCTGGATTTATGTCACAGAGACATTATTAATCAATTAGTGTATATTATAGATATCTCACAGAGACGAAACTGTATTAATTATGGGAAAGTAGGTATAGAAGTCATTTTGGGTGTACACAGGACTTGAACAAGTCTTGAGTGTGACTTAAGAAGTGTACACAGGACTTGAAAGATTTGAACAAACTCAAAATATTCTGAATTGTAAATACTGGTAAAAAAGGAATTTAACAAAAATTGGAAATAATATTTCCTGGCATATCCTAGTGTAATGCAAGTAATTCGGATGAATTTCATTACACAAAAAAAAGTATATTGCTTCCAAAATTCCGCAATCAATTGTAGATTTTCTCATTAGCGACATCTGTGGGGATTTAGGGGAATGAAAATGGCTTTGTACAGGCCGCATGGAAAAGGCGCTTACAACTCATATATGAAAGCTTCCTACGCAATTTGAACATATATACAACTTCCAAAAAATGAATAAGCATGGTATATTCTATCATGGGTGGAAATGGCGAATGTTACAATTGTGTAAAGTGATCACTTAAGCCAACCATAAAAAGACAGGTCAAAAGTCCTGTTACACCCAAATGACTTCTATACCTACTTTCCCATAATTAATACAGTTTCGTCTCTGTGAGATATCTATAATATACACTAATTGAGTAATTTTAGTGAGCAAACAAATATTAAATTTAATAGAAATGCGTACACGTGACTAGTTATCCGGGTTTAAATGATCTATTATCATCCTGAAAAAATGATATCGTTATCAAAAAAATATGAAAGAATTCGATATTATTTCACCCTTTGAAAAGGGTTGAATAGCATCTGAGAAATATGATTCATAATAATATTAACCTTTGTTATCAACCCTTCCGTATCGATATATTTTACCTGCCACGATTACAGTATTGCTTTCGATATAATCTACGGACACCACAAAAGGTAGCGCCACAAAAGGATACTTTATCATAAATATTGCAACACGTGTTTTCAATTGTGTGGACCTCTTTATAATTGAAATTTAATACTTGTATCGATAATAATATTTCGTCGGGGGATGTGTGTTAAATTATTTTTATTACCTCATTCAGGAGGCGACATCTTACGTCAAAAAGAAAACTACTTCGTGAAGAATACTTGGTCCATTTACATGTTGGTCTGCTTTTTGGCTGCTTGGACTCTTAAGATAGGTTATTAATAACTGATTAATCTAATAATGCAAGAGACTGCTCCTCTCAAAATTATAGATTTTTATGATTTACTTAATATACATTCGTTAAGATTTAATTTTACTATGCCTGTCTCACCAGAAAGCTCTGTGTGGAAAACTATTTATACAAAAGTACATTTTGTATAAATAGTTTAATAAAAACTAACCCATAAAACCAAGTTTTTATTATACTACCTTCCTCATTGAATCAGGTTTCGTGCCTACTGCACGCGTCGGGGTCATTACTCATTTGTATTGATTCCAATTTGAAAAACACATTAAAATTTCGAAAAATCCAAAATTATACTATAATTATTAAAAAAAATTTTGACAAAAATATATTAGATCATTTTTATCGTCGTCACGAGTCTGCCTGCAAAGTTTCAACTCGATAGGATCACGGGAAAAGGGTTAAAAATCGATCCGGGAAGTTTTTCCGGCAGACAACAAACCGCAGACGCTACAAGTTAAAAGAAAGGGAGTAAAAAAAGATTTCCTTTTCAAAAAAAACAAAATAATTTTGTGGGGACATTTTATTTATTAATTTATTAATTACAACCGATAGGAAAAGTGTACATAAGAGTGTAAATAAGAAAAAGTGTTAATAGTAAATTGAATATTATAAACACTCAGGTCCCTTTTACAAATAGTTATCTTTTACATTTATTTTCATTTTAAGTAGGTATTTTATTATTATTCTTTTTCCATATATAATTTTTTTAATATTTCGACTGTCTATACTTTGATTTATGAATTTAATTTTGTTAGTATACAATTGTATCATCCTGACGAAGGGGCCTTGGGCTCTGAAACGCGTTGATATTTTTCAATACAAAAGTGGGGAAAACTTAGTTTATTTTTATTAATTATATAAAAAAATATTAATCTTCGTCTACACTCCGCCACAAGTATACATAATTTACATAAGATCAAGATTGCCCTAAAACAATATGTTACCTGGCATGAAATTTAAGATGTCACTTCTCTCTAATCCAAATTTTAAACATTGATTTTACATTTTTTGGATTCTTCAATTTTTATACACTTTCCAGCACTGTATTGCACAGTTTCGGGTCAATGTGTCTAAAGGTTCTTTGTCCATAGTATAGAATATAATCACGGACACACACTCAAACAACGCCAAAACCTTTCTGGAAGCATTTGAAATGTGGATCTACTCCTTCTTCTTCTTCTTCTATTTGTGCCCTATCCATTCAACGGACCTTGACTATCGAACAGCTCTGCAGAAAGCCTGGCCAAACTACTGTCTCAGCTTTTTCAGCCATGATGTTCTTCTTCCAGGACCTCGACATCCGACAATAATTCTCTTTCTCTGCATTATGAGCTGCAAGATCTCGCACTTCTCTGGATGTCTCGTCACATGTCCGAGATATTCAAGTTTTAGGATTTTTATTGTTTTAATAATCTCCATTTCTTTATGCATCCGAACCATAATATCTTACATTGAGATTTGAAAAAACTGAACAATCTGACAAACTTAACTTATGCGGGTTTGAAATATTTTTTATTTTATTAATTTAATGTATCAAAATTTTACGAGTGACCCATTAAAATATCTCCCATTTCGGTGTATAAGAAAGGAGTGCTGAGATGGTCATGCGGAGCGTATGAACGAGGAAAGAATGGTTAAGAAAATATACGAGGCGAGTGTTGAATGCAACAGGAACGGAGGGCGTCCGCGAAAGACCTGGCACGATCGGATACTAAAAGTGTTTGAGGATGGCCCTGTTAAAAGCCTCAACAATCTGTGGCCGAATCAAACATGGTGTACCAGGATAGAAGAGTGTGGCGTTCAATCCTCTCTGCTTACCCCTGCGGGGAAACGGCGTGACGGTTAGTTGGTTAGTTTATATTGTCAATTACCTTCATTATAACTGTAGCCAAGCACCAGTTTACCAAAATAAGTAATTAATAATCAGCATGCATTCTCCTGAAGAAGATACGGTGGTATCGAAACCGGTAAACATTAAGTTACACCAAGTGGTATATACGTTTTTTTAAATTAATTAAAATTGAGATTGCATTACGTTTTTTTTTGTTATTTTATAACTAGTGTACAATTATTTTTTAATATCTGTAAAATAGACAATTCGGTGAAAAATTAATTGATCATAAGACCCAAAATCTACCGCTGATCGTAATTCGCTTCACATGCGTCGCGGAAGCTAAAGACATGTGTATATACCTAGTTATAGTTATACCTATTATGGCAACATTTTTTTCACCATCTAATGCCCATTGCTCTAAACGTGACACATCTTTCGTGGCTTTGTATCGGGACACAAGTGTCCGAGAGAAGTAAATAAATTATATAAGTTTGGCCAAAGACACACTTGACATCTGAGATCAGAAATTGGATACATCGTCCATAGCTCGCAGTATTCTAACTCAGCGATGAAGAATGGGAGAACCTTCCGATTTTCAAAGAATGATGCAGCTATGAATTTATTGAAGATACTCAATCGTTTTAATAAAATTATCTAAATCAATATATATATATATAAAAAGAATCCCGTGTTTCCCTACGCGCCAAGTTTTCTCCACAACCAGCCTCAACCACCCATCGGTGGTTATGGTGGTAGATAGCCCTTGGTGTCACATCGAAAATATGCGAGTTTGGTGGGGGTGGCTGTGCTTGGGTGGGAGTGGGTGACGAAAATGTGCTTTCTAGCACATTGTTTTGTTATGGAAAGGCCGCAAATGCTTCAGATTGTTTCAAAATAGGCGCGCCGACTGTGTCGGTGAGACTAAAAGGTTCCGGAAAACCTGCTCTAGAAAGTTCTGGAAGGAGAAGGTTATAGAAAATTCCCGAAAGTTCTATAAGGTTCTAAACTGAGTGGCGGAATGTGTCGGTGTGTCTAGAAGGACTGTACATTCGACAAATTTCTTGAAAGTTCTGGAAGGAGAATATTCTAGAAGGTTCACGAAAGTTCCAAACAGTGTACTAAAAATCTACGCGTGCGAAGCCGCGCGGAAACAGCTAGTCATTTATATAGCGTCGTTTTCGGGAATACTCACCTCAAGGGCGCAAAAAATATTACAAAATAACTTACTGACTTAAAACATATTTACTATTACTTATTCACTAGATGACATGCAAAAAATGGAATTAACATTTAAAACTATAATAATTGGGAGTGCCAGGAAGAATCAGGTATTTTCTCGGAATGCATACGAGTAGTGGGAAACATTAGGTAGTGTTGTAACGGTCTGATGCTATAGGTTTTTATATGATTGTCTAAAAAAGTACGTCTTTAGTTGTTTTTTGAACTTTTGAAGCTGTCTGTTTATTTCAGTTTATCAGGTAGTTTATTTCATAACTTTGGTCCAGTCCAGCCACCATTAACAGATTGATTTCAGCTAACCTACTTGTATTAGATGTTGATGCTGAGCGAAGTGTTAGTTGTCTGTTATTTGCGGAAAATTGAATGCAGAAGTCGGTAATGTATTGAGGGGCCATGTTGTTAATATTGTGAGGCATAACTTATATTCAATCCTCTCTGGACATTTAAGCTGGGGAAGTTTTTGAAGACGGTGTGGTATATGTGCAGACTTTGAAACACCGGTAATAAGTATTTGATGTCATTTTTGATGACATCAAATACTTATTACTTATTATTGATTTTTGCTTTAATTTGATTGGTATGACATAATCATTAATTCGAATAAGCCGACGAACTTTGATTGACTACACAGATTGTTTTTAAACGTCTACTGGTTTCGATGTACTGCACCTTCGTCAGGACGGACGCAGAATAACGTACATTTATTTAAATTGTAAGAGTGAATTGTTATGTGGGGGCATAGTAGTTAATAGATAGAGTGAGGAGTAAAGTAGTGGATGTTGGTAAATTAAATTATTTTTATCATTAAAATTAGTATTAATGGATATTTTCCACTAACATTTCCAAATCATCCAATCGCAAAACTGTTTTTTTTTTTTTTTAAATTGCGGCCTGTCTCTAGAAAGCGGCAAAAAATGTATAAAATTATTTTTAAATATTAAATATTATATAAAAATTAAAGACGATAATTCATCCAAGTTTTCAAATCTATGTACATGTACAGGCCCACCCTATATATAGCCATCGAATTTGGAGAGCAAGCATCCAGGCTGCCGAGATGAGTTTTCTAAGGGGGGTAGCGGGAGTCACACTTATGAATAGAGTGAGAAGTGCCGACTCCTACATACAGAAAAATCACAATTGAAGTGCCTTGGACATTTGCTTAGAATGGGGGAGGAACTAGTACCATGAAGTATTCTCTTGGCAACCCCGGATGGAAGGCGACCGGCTGGTCGCCCTACATTAAGGGGGGGTGGGGGTAAGGTTTTTAACTTTTTTTTTTTTGCATTTTATTTTTAATTTTTTAAATGAATGTATATAACATCGCAAGAATATTGTGTCAAATTTTCAAGTCAATCGGAGCAAAATTCACAAAATTATGAACATTTGAGCGATACTCAGACTGATTTTCTATACCTGCTCGGGCAGCTAAGAGACGCGCTCACCTGAGGTCTACCGGACGTGCTATTGTATTGGAAGAGTTTTGCGTAGACAAGGACAAAAAGATGCTGATGATGAAAGCTCTTTGCTGTGTGAACATGGCATCGACGATTATGTGTAAGTATAAAATAAGTGTTGAGTTTTATTTTGAATTTTATAGTGTGCAAAACTTTAAAGCGTTTTCCCCATATCACACGTTTTCAAAGTCGGTGTCCATCATAACTTTAAATCTACTGCATCGATCCTTTTGAAATTTTGAACACTATTTCTGTACATAATTTACGAGGTAACGCTGGAGACTTATTTCAAATTTGTTATTAATTTTTATTTTTTAATAACAAATTAGTCGATATTTTTCGCAAAAAACGCGTTTTTCCCTTCAAAGTGTTCCAAAAAATTGAAAAATTGAAATTTTAAAAAACCCTCCCAGCGTTACCTGGGAAAATCTGTTATCTAACGAATGAACTTTGATTTTTTGATTTCAGATGATCTAGCACCAAGTTATGATGGACACCGCAATTCTCCTTTTTTCCGAGACACGTCCGAATAATTGCTGCCATTGCCGTATTTTTTATATTTCGTCTTGAAAATTTTACACAATATTCTTCAAATGTCATACTTTAATGTACTATTGGTTTAAATAAAGAAATTTTAACTGTGTCGTCACAAAAAATTCACAAAAACATGCCTTTTTTTGTACGAATTAACCTTACCCCCCCCTTAAGCTAATCTTTGACAATAGTAAGGTCAATTTACAAATATTTCTGACGACGTTCGATACCGCAGAGTCCATCATCAGAACTGATGTGTTGCAGTGTTTGTTGATTATATTGTGGTTAAGTATAGGCTTGCAATACCGAAAGCAGGGTGTATCGTTGTCTAAGTGCTTGGATGTATCCGAAACGTTGGCCAGAAAAGTCGCAGAAACTGGGCAGCGTATTGCAGAAGACTCAAACCGGAAATAACTCACAAAAATTGATAATATAATAAATCTGAACGGCCGTGAAAACATAATAACATTTTTCTGAAACATCGATTCATCAATTTTTTCACACTTGACAACCCGTCTAATTCTGGAATGGTTCCACCACTGTGGCCTTGTATTATCCGTGGAGCGAACCGGTTAATCGGTCGCGTTCTGACCACGTTCATACGTGTCTAGGCGAATCGTGCGGTAACATATTTATGTACAAGTGTTTCTAGAATGCAGGCTTACATTGTACGACTGATTGATCCACTACATAATCTCAAGTTTGACTTACAATATAAAAATATTTACTATCTACTACTACCTGGAGTAAGCTCACTGAGATAGGCAGAGACTATTCGTATAAATTTACTGTACAAAATTCATTAGATACCGTTACTTGCATTTATATCTACTAGATTAAAAGTCAATGATTACAATAAGACAATACTCCTCCCTAAACTCAAGATAATAATACGTTATAATATCTGAAGACAAAATAAACGGGATGCATTTATTCAATATCGAAAAAATTGGAAGACGAATTTTTTATTTGTAATTGTATTTATTTATTTTTACATAAGGTGGTACAACAAATTTTTTTTAATTAAAGATACATATTTTCCAATATCTCGATGAGTCGAAGACTCGTGAGTATTGGTAATGAATTCATAAAAAAGCAACATTATATAAATTTTCAGGTGTAATAAATATGCATTAATCTAAGTAATACAAAAAATATTGAAAATAAATCAATGATTAAATACAAAGCAATATATATTTAGTAAAAAGTTAAGCTTTGAAATTTTTATTTATCAATAATATTGAGGATGGAAGGTGTGATTTGGTGTGATTTGATCCTCTCAAACAGTCTCGTGATCATTTTGTGTCTAGCAACAAGGTGTTTGTATACATAATTTTTGTTATACATATAATGTTTTACTGTATATACAAAGTCTCTGAACATAAGATTAACTGTAACACCATATCGAAATTCGCACCAGCCGTCACTCGAGAATCTTCCACTTGTCTTTGGAACGCATTATTACACCGTCTCTATCGAACTGATTCGCTATCGAGAATATTCCGCACATAAATAGGTACTCTAGCTCATTTTTATCTGTGATAAAATGAGCTAGAGTATCTATTTATGTACCTATTTATGAACTGGCATTCACAATAAACTGTTTCGCGCTTGAATTCGAAACATCGAAATAAAATATTAATGTGACATAATATTATGTTATATTAAAATTTGAATAATATGATAATTTAAGATACACGTGCTTACGTAAATGCCATGGTTTAATCATCTCTCTGCATACCCCTGATACATAAATATCTTTTACACACAAAAATCTAAAATCAGGCGCTATTAATTGATATCGCATTAAAGCTATTCTTGCAGACACCTTATCTTCGTTCAAAAACTCACTCATACACAACATCCATTTTCAAAACGACGACATGAACCTAAAGATCCATTAAATCAATCATTCATCAAATACTAATCGCACTACACTCAAACACAAAATATATAATATACATAAATGTACATGTAAAATATAATTAATTACAAAAATACATGTTACTAGAGCTTGCCGAAGACACTTGTAATTGGGATAACGGGCATAGTCTTCACTATAATGTTTATTATGTAAGTATCATGTACCCATTATCCTGTTAGTGTCTCTAATAAATAAGAAAAAAAAAAAGTTATTTTTAAATATTGCATTCAAGTCTAATTCCGCGCTTGCAATATCAACTTGCCAAGCCGCCTCTCGCGGTGTAAGCCCTCCCCCAACTTTGCGGATGTAAAGTTTATTTTTGAGGAGCTCGTTTTTTCTATGCGCTCATTTGATGAATTACCACACGTCTCGAGGCGGCGGGCCGGAGAAAAACTCAAGTCTCCGTATTTGCGCGAGCCAAAACAGGTCTTACGCGGCCGGTAATTAAAAGCGAATGCGGCGCGACAAGTTCAAGGTGTAGTCGAGAGCCTGTGGGAGAATATGGTGTGTGTGTATGTGTGATTTCATTATAAGCGTAGCTGTAGGCTTGAAAATATTTATATTACATCATTATCGAAGGCATTACATTTTACAATGAATTTAACATACCATAAAATGCTTGTATTAGAAGAATTAGTTAACAATTTGTTTAGTAAATCTTAGAAAAGTTAGAAACGAAGAAAACAATTTACATTGAATTTCAGTTCAAACCGAAAACCATAGACAAAAATATCTGAGAGTTGTATCCTCCACAAATTACAATTTCGTTACAGTATTGTAACGAGGAAGTTACACTACTGTAACGAAATGGTAAGCTGAAAGAATTGCCCACTGTCCGATTTCCTTGTAAAATGTCACTTTGTAACAACTATGGAATACACTAGAACACCATACAGCACTCTAGGATTATCCACAACACTCGGGAGACGCCTGGAATAGCCTAGAAGCGACGGGAACCTTCTCCTAAACACTAGAAACGAGAAAAGTCTCGATTCTTTTTTTGCTTCTTATACCTCATTATCATATTAGTATATACCTCATAATTATTTGAGCCATGTCAAGTACTGAGGTAGCGTTAGTGACGGATATTGTTACGCAGAGAATTATATATTTTTTTGCATTCCGCGTTTGCGATTGACATTCATGACATTATTACTATTTCATACTATTTCATGAGTGTGCTATAAATAAGTAAATACTTATTCTTTAGGAACCGGCATATAAAAGTATCGTCATTTTTGACGGGTTAAAGCTAATAATTAATATAATTAATAGCAATATACTTTTTTCCCACCAAAAAAAACCAAGCATTTTCTTATTAATTATTACAAAAACCATTGAAGTGAAGAAGTGATAAAAGACTGATTATTATTATTAATTTGCATGTTCTGCAAATTGATTGTAAAAAATGAACATAACATGTACGAGTATGTAAACAGTACTAAGATAAATCTTCTTAGGAGGCTGTGCGTGGGCATTCTTAATCAGAACATCCACTATTAACGATACACCCGGTACTTATTTTAAGATTTATGATGATTGCAATTATTTAGATCAGTATTAAAAAAAAGAGAAAAAAATGGTAGCAAGCGAAGAAATAATTAACACAAAAAATGTACGAGGAAATTATACATTTTCGCAATACAGCAGAAAAAATGACACATTTTTGTCGCTGTATTATTAGAAAATATTACACCTACATTTTTGCTGTTTTGACCAGCGTGCCACTTTGCTGTTTCCCCCACACGGGGGTAGGCAGAGAGGATAGAAAACCGTACATGCGTATCCTGGAACGTCAGCCTTGCTTCTTACAAGTTTCGTACTGTCACGGGACGTGACAAAATTTAGTCATTAAATCTTTTCGGAATATTTCACACATTTATGATTACACTGTTTCTTAATTCGCACTAATTTTTATATTTTAATAATTAATCACACGCTTTTTCTATCGCTTAGATCACTTTCAAGAGTATTCCGTTCAATTTTCGCACGTAGGTACTTCGCCCGATATGTGTCACGCGCTGGCTACACTGCTCTCCTAGGGTTTTAAACGTTGCTAATATCGCACTGGTTGAACGTCAATCAAAAACTCATTGCGCAGCACTTGCGTCGCCTTTTATATACAAAACATGTTGGTTTCGTTTTAAACATTTACTCGACTTTTCTAGTGTTAACGATCCAGGTTGATTCTAGATTGTTCCAGGTGTTACGGAGTGTTCCCGAGATTTTGAGAGACTTCGATAGTATGAAATTTCTCCGGATTCTAGCATCTCGTTATAATACATTTATCTCGATTGTTGAGGCTCTTAATAGGGTCTTCTTTCAGTATATGATTTACCTTGCATTTCTGTCGTCAACACTCGTGTAATATATTTTTCTCACCACTCTCTCTCCATTCTACACGATCAAACCATCTAAGCGATCATCTACAATTCTATTCACTATATTTAGATCAGACTTACATTATTTCCTTTTTTGTTAATTATTTTCTCCATCATCATCTCCATCTTTTTCTTTTGTTTAAATTTTTTATTCTTTCTTTCTATATAATTAATATGCCTTAGTATATCATAAATATTTATCATTACTGACATATTTCTGTTTGTTTAAATTTTTTATTCTTTCTTTCTATATAATTAATATGCCTTAGTATATCATAAATATTTATCATTACTTTCATATTTCTAAATGTGGAGACCTGTAATTGGCCATCTTTATTGTATCAATGTTTTCTATGCTTTTTTTTGTGCTGTTGGTCTTCCATAAACATTAAATAAATAAAAAAAAAAAAATAAAAAAAAATGGGTTTGCCAATAAATGTGTGATTTCATTACCACTAAATTCAGGTTTTTTTGTTCCCTTTAATCTCCTTCACTTTCATAGATCAGTGATGGTACTAGAACTCCATTTTGCAACATCAGTCTGGCCTCGGCTGACAATTTTCATTAAAAATTATAAAGTAACTACATACGAAAATACAATATGACGAATGAATTAATTTTATTTATGACATTTCTCAGATTATATCGTTATCGATATCATAAAAATCTCGTTTCGATTGCAATTACAATATACTCGCTGTAACCCGTCAAAAATGACGGTAATTTTACATGCCGCTTCCTAAAGAATAAGTATTTACTTATTTATAGCCGACATCCATAAAATAGCAGATAATGACGACTTTTATCAAAATATTTGAGCATTTTTTTATTTTATTTTTTTTATTTATTTCAAAAAATTGTAAAACAAGGTTACAAATAAAGGTGCTTAATACTAGTTTAGATCAGGTACTACAAGTATTTGAGGATGGCCCTGTTAAAAGCCGCAACAATCGTAGAACGTGTATGAGAAGATGTATGAATGTGGCCGAAGCAAAAGTGGTGTGCCAGGATAGAAGAGTGTGGCGTTCAATCCTCTCTGCCTACCCCTGCAGGGAAACGGCGTGATGGTTAGTTAGTTAGTTAGTTAGTTAGTAACAATAAAATATAAGATAAATTACACTTTTTTTTTGTTAAATTTGTGGATTATGCCACTCTACTATTCTACGCCTGTCCCAGAGTGGCGTTATAGAACACAATTATAATATTTTTTTGAATTCGTCAGTAATATTTATTTTCATAAGGTTTATAAATTATATATCTACGAAGTATCAAGTGTAATGTTAGTGAAAATTGAGTGAGTCATAAGTCCAGCTGTAAAGATGTGTAGAATAATTGTTTAATGTAAAAAGGGTTAAAGTTTTGTTTAAGATTATTTTTTATTTTCCTTAATTTATTTATTTATTTATATAGGTATATAATTTTATTTGTAGAACATGTTTTTTATATTTCCCCTGCCGGCACTTAAATGTACCTACTATTCTAAACCCTGGCGATTGTCGCCGCCTTAGGGTTTGCTGGCCCGGGGTTCGAGCCTCATCTTCGGCTGTATAATTTCGTTTTGTTGTAGTGAATTCGAAGGAATTTACGGACGTTACACGAAGTTACGGGGACAGACAGACAGACGGATGGACGGACAACAAAACTATTATGTTTGATAATACCAAACATTACGCCAATTGTGCCATACCTACGCGGATTTATTTGTGTTGAAATCAATAATGCAATATAACGACTGAAAGATCTGAAGAGCTTTTAATATAAAGTTAACACGAGTGTGTGGTTTAACACGATTATCACTGTCATGCTTATGTGTACAGGTTACAAGGAAAGAAAGAAGGAATAAAGTTTGACAACATTCATTTTTAACGTTTTATAATTTTACTAGCTGTGCCCGCGCGGCTTCGCACGCGTAGATTTTTAGTACACTGTTTGAATCGTCATAGAACTTTCGCGAACCTTCTAGAACATTCTCCTTCCAGAACTTTCAAGAAATTTATCGAATGTACAGGAACCTTCTAGACACACCGACACATTCTGCCACTCAGTTTAGAATCTTATAGAACTTTAGGGAATTTTCTAGAACCTTCTCCTTCCAGAACATTTTAGAGCAGATTTTTCCGGAACCTTCTAGACTCACCGAACCAGTCGGCGCGCCTATTTTGAAACAATCTGAAGCATTTGCGACCTTCCCATAACAAAACAATGTGCTAGAAAGCACATTTTCGTCACCCACTCCCACCCATGCACAGCCACCCCCACCAAACTCGCATATTTTCGATGTGACACCAAGGGCTATCCACCACCATAACCATCAGTGGGTGGTTGTGGCTGGTTGTGGAGAAAACTTGGCGGGTAGGGAAACACGGGTTTACTTTCATTATATATATATATATATATATATATATATATATTGATTGCAATTTGTTAGTAAATGGTTGCTTGGCATTGTTCTTGCATAAGTAGGTAGCGAGTATATTATTTAAATATATTTTCAGCTAGATACTGTGTAGGTATGAAATTCGCATAATAAACCACCTACAAGGACCTTAGACATTCATTTTCAAACGTTTGAAATTCTAAAATGTGAGTTTGACGTTTATATGTAGGTACTAAAAAAAACGGCACGATAACCATAACTATAATAAAGATGAACAAGTTAGTATAGATGGATTTCGCAACTGGTAACTATACCTCTTTATTTTATTTTTCGAAGAGAAGTTTTTTAAGCAATATTCCTTATTAACGCATATGTGATATTCTTTCGAATTTACAGCACTTAAGCCAGCTCGTACGGGTTGTGGGCCCAGAGCCATCGTTTAAGAGACTTCCATCCACTTTTCTCATATGTAAATTAGCTTCGTCCCTGTGAGAATTTATCCTTAATTAATTTATCATCCACCTGGGGACAAAATCCAGTAACTGTGTTCTTTGAACATACTTTCATGTAAAAATATTGTTTAAAAAAAATTATTATAATTTAAAAAAAAGTTTTTTAAGCAATATTCCTTGTTAATGAGAAAAAATCAACACATGTCTCTAGCAGAGACCATAGTAATATATGAAAGGTTCTTGTTTCGGACACACATATATATATAGAACTTTCAAAATTTGATAATGTGTTGATGTTCTTACGATGAAATTGGTGAACCTTGCATTGTGTAGAATGATCACATAAGCCAGCTCATATAGGTTGTAAGCCCAGAGCCATCGTATAAGAGACTTCCATCCACTTTTCTCACATGTAAATTAGCTTCGTCTCTGAGAGAATTTATCTTTAATTAATTAATCATCCCTCTGGGGACAAAATCCAGTAACTGTGTTCTCAGAACATACTTTCATGTAAAAATATTGTTTAAAAAAAATTCGCATGGAAACCGGAGTGATAGATAAGCCATGTCAAGTAAAAAAAAGGTAACTCATAAAAGCCAAGTTTTTATAATACTCCCTTTCTTATTTACCTACTAGTGGAAACTGGTTTGACGCTTAACCTACGCGTTGGGCTTCGGACGAGCGACTCTACGAAAGGGAGTAATAAAAAAATTCCAAAAATCCTTAATTATACTATAATCATGTTTCGTGTCTACCAGACGCGTTGAAATATTTTCATACAACTTAGTAAGTTGTATGAAAAAACCATTAAAAATTTGAAAAATCCAAAAATATATTATTTTTTTTAACGAAAATTTGATAGATCTTCTTGATCGTCGCCAAGTTGCTTGCAAAGTTTCAGCTCGATTGATCACGGGAAAAGGGTTAAAACTCGATCCAAAGTTTTTTCGTCAAGCAAGAAATGAAATTCAATATAAGCGAGACCGAGGCTCGTCTTGTATTTCGGGCTGATACCAGTTGATGGAGACTCTTAATAATAATAATAATAATAATAATAATATAGTCATTTAAAAATAGACTTAAGCACCTTCACCTCGATATTCCGGTAGCCAGTCGCGTGTTTTTTGTGTCCCCGCCAAAACCAGTCTCAAAACATTTGATTATAGATAATTTACCACGCGTAATTAATTTGTATTGACAAATTTAATGGCTTACACATAGTAAAAAAAATCTTTAGCACCGAGCTACATATTTTTTTTTACCTTGAAGTATCTGCACGCAAAAATGTAGAGCATTAAAAAAAATCTGTCAAGAATTATCTGTTACTTGAAATATATCAAAAATTCAGAATATTTAGAGTTTGTCCAAATTTTTCAGAACAGTACTGGATCTTCAAGTTTGTGTTTACTGGGGTATTATGCCGTAGTGTTACGACGTTTCGGATCCCATTGCAGGGTCCATCATCAGAGCTGATGTGTTGTTGTGAATGTTGGTGTTGTGCTTAAGTATCGGTCTGCAATACCGTGCCGAAGTCACGATGTGTTGTATTGTGTTGTGTGTATGATTCATCTGTTGTCTGATCACTATCTCTGCGGAGTCTGCGACGAGAATGACTTTGAAGCGCCGGATACCAAGATGTTTGAAAGGTTGTAACAACACGGCATAATACCCCAGGAAACACAAACTTGAAGATTCCGAGTGGCCGTAAAATCTAAGAACATTCTTAGTACTGGATTTTTGTCACAGGGACATCATTAATCAATCGACATATTATAGATGTCTCACACAGACGAAATTATATTTTTATGGGAAAGTAGGTATGGAAGTCTTTGTACATGTGTTGCAACAATACTCAGGGTGGCCGGCATCCAAAGCATGCCGTATAATTTAAATGTATACAACTTCCAAAATTTAGTAGACATGGCATTCTTTCATGGGTGGAATGGCGAACGTTACGTTGTGTAAAGTGATCACTTAAGCCAGCCGTACGATAGATCGTAAGCCCTATGAACACCCAGAGACTTACATACCTACTTTCCCATAAAAATATGATTTCGTCTCTGTGAGACATCTATAATGTATTAATATTAAAAATTCTTCTTCTTTTTCTTTTTCTTTTGTTACATCCTTGATCTGTGTTGACAGGTCAGTCCTGGTCTTGTGACGAGGAGTCCAGCTCTCTCTCCATCTGTTTGCTGGTCTCCCTGGCGGTCGGCGCTCCTCTGGAATCCCGCGCATCACGGCTCTGGGAAGTCTCGTCTGGTCCATTCTCTCTACATGGTCCCTCCAGAAACACTTTCTCTGTCTGCTCCATCTTACAATGTATTGTATGTCGTAGGTTCTGCTTTTTTCCGCATTGGGTACTTTGTCTCTGAGGGTCTTGCCCGCAATGGGTCGTACGGTCTTCATGTCGGTAGTTCTGAGGAGGTGTTTAGTTCTCACCGTGTCCGTTCTTCGACACCGTATGTCATGATAGGTCTTATGAATGTTTTATATATTCTGACTTTGCTTTCCACTGGCATTTGCTTATTGGCTTCGCAGATAAGCGCTGCTTTGTTTATCTGATATCAACAGTTGTGGTGTAAAAATACCTACTCAAATAACGATATGGATGTTAAAGAGCTAGTTCACAATACTTCAGAGGTGGATTCCTGCTTTGATTGTGAGTCGAAAATGTTTAAGGAACCGTTACCAAAGTTTTCACTGTTTTTAATGTGTATGGGAGTAATTTCGCGAATGCGACGATGAAGTAGGAATGAAAAAGGGTCCGATTTTTAATTTACTAATTTAATTTGGCATATTCAACTTGAGATATCGAAAGAAAATGTATTTTTTTTTTTTTTTTTTTACATTTCAGACCCACAAAACATCACATTGATATTTGTCTGTAGGTGCATCAATATATATATATATATAAATAAATTGTATTTACCAGAAATACATTCATATTAATTAATTACAATAGATCTTATAAACTCAAATACAAATCAACAATACTATACAACAATACAAGAAAAAATACAAATATTACCAAAATCAAAATAAGTCTCTTTTATTTAATAACATATTCATTAATTCTGTATTTTGCCCTTTTTTATTAATATCCATTTTGACACGACATGGGAATTTATTTAATATTTTTGGTATGACATATTTTAATGTTCTTTGTCCATATTTATTTATGACCTTCGGTATTCGTAGTCCTTCTTTAACCGTAAATCTGGTACTATGTTTATGAATCAATCTATGCTTATAGGTCCCATCTTCATGATATCGTGTAATTAGTTTGTACCACAAGATAGCATTAATTGGCATAGAGCCTTGTTTCTTGAATAGTTCCTGTATATCTTTAGTAGCACTTTCTTTATTTATTCATTTTATAGCCGAATTTTGAATATTTTGAATTTGATAACTTGATTTGAAACAAAACTGTTTTATAAAAATAATGTACAACGTAATTATATCATAGAAGAATATTATCCGAAATGGAGCATTTTAATAATACCTGTTAATCAAAAATATAAATAAAATCATATGCTGTTCATTTGTCATATACTTTAAAAAAATAAGACTGTTTTATGCGATATATTATATTCAAATGCATGTTTAATGGTACCTGTCTATCTTTTTGGTTCGAAACCACTTTTTTGGGTTTCTTCATAGGATTTTAAGGTTTTCTAAGCGAGTATGAATAAATAAATTATTCTGAAATTTTTTATGCGTGACATCTTTACGCTTGGTTCATGGGAACCTTCTTCTCAGACTTCTCTACCAACACATCCTAACTACTGTAAGCAGGTTAGACGAGTCGATATCGGACGAGTTATTGGGCGTTACGGAGAAACGAAAGAAGCGTTACAAAGAAAAAATGTTACATATCATTTGCGACTACTGTAAGGCTCGATTTTTTTAGTGATGATTCATTTTTTGCAAAACATTGAAAATTAATTACAGTAACTTATATCGATCATGAAAAATTCATTCGTTTATCATAAGTCAAATAAAATGATAAAACCTTGTAAAAAATCTATTTTCAATTGCTGATTATGAAATTACCATAGCTGATTGTAATATATATAAAAAGTAACCCATAAAAAAAAAGTTTTTATTATGCTCCCTTTCTTTATAAAATATAAAAACAATTAAAGACGAACTAAAACATATAACACAGCACTAAACTTACAGTAATTTAATATATTTCTAAAATGTCACATGTTTTGAGCTTTGATAAGACACTTCATGCTTTGAAGATTAAATTCTAAAAACATTTGTCAGTCAATTTAGATTTTCGACATTCGTAGCGAAGTACCTATTATGCATACCGACGGAGTAATTCAAATTTAGAAAATATTCCACGACGTTATCGGGCCGCCGGCCGTTGCTAATCAAACTTTTCTTATGATTCCAATTTGAAAAAACCAATAAAATTTCTAAAAATCCGAAATTATATAACGAAACTATATACTTGCAAAGTTTCAGCTCGATTGGATCACGGGAAAAGGGTCAAAAATCGATCCAAAGTTTTTGTTGACGGCAAGCCGGCAAGCAAGCAGGCGCCACGAGTTAATATAAAGGGAGTAAAAATGCAGTATAACAGCCGAAGATGCAGCGGAATTGAGATCCTCTTGATACAAGGATGCCCAACGCAAGGAGGTCCATTTTCTCAACAGTGCGTCATTAAAATAAGACTCAGGATATTATCACCCTTTTCGAATTCAATAAACACTGTACCAAGTACCATTTTTCCTTATCCCATTATCACAAGTCAAAAAGACATTATTCAACGTATTCACACCTAAAACATTACTAACAAAGAATCAATTTCCAAAACGATCCTCGCCTCCCGACTTACTTCTCTAAGAACAAAACCGAATACAACAAAAGGATTTTGAATTAGGGCATGCTTTAAAATGTGGATTCATAATTTCACCCTATAAAATCGAATCTTGTATTGTGATCAAAGCGAAGAAGCCGAAAAAATTACGCACAGATTTCATTAAAACCATCAAGTAAAATACAGTCACCTGGTAAAGAAGAACAAGATAAACGCGGGAGATAGAACCAAAATAGATCGTCGGTTGACCATTTTTACTAGTTGGTGTAAGGCTGTAACAAAATGTGGCTCTCGGTCGGACGGAGCATTAAGCACTTTTTTGAACGAAAGTCCATTTTTGTTTGTTTTTCAAATAAGATCGCGGCAGATCCTCTGTTCTTGTTTATTTGTGGGTTCTTTTTTGTTGTTTTCTGCTCCCATTTCTGTTTTTTCTTCGGCCCGGCGGACGGCGTTTTTGATGCGGGGAATTTTATATGAGGCATTTCCACGGAGGCATCCTAACCCTTTCTGCGCGACTGTCGCATCGGGGAGGAATTCGCTAGAAATGTCGCGTGGTGCGGGACTTGTTATAATTCCATGTGCGACTAGATTTCGAGGCGAATTAAAGTGTTTTTAGAGCGAAGACAATTTTTGAAGAATTTTAACGTAAATGTATTAAAACACACATAGCTAATAATTTACTTCGAATGTATACAATTGAAGGCGTTCTTGTAAAAAGGGTCTATATGCAAAAACAAAATGATTTCACAGGAGACAGAAAAAATAATAAGTGAAATAAATAACCATAATTTCAGTTTTTTAATTAACGTATATTATAGATGTCTCACAGAGACGAAACTGTATTTTTATGAGAAAGTAGGTATACAATTTTAGGTGTACATAGGGCTTACGACCTATCGTACGGCTGGCTTAATGTAGACAATGTAACGTTCGCCATTTTCACCCATGATAGAATATACCATGTCTACTAATTTTTGGAAGTTGTATATATATTTAAATTACGTACCACGCTTTACATGTGTGTTGTAAGCATCCTCCACGCGGCATTTTCATTGCCCCTAAATGCCCACAAATGTCGCTAATTGTTCAAATCGCTAAATGACATTTACTTCGTGTGATCGCTCGCTAGTCGCCATTTGAACATTTTTAATAATGGTTATTTTATTAATAATATTATTAATATTTAAAGCATTAACTTTGTGGTTAGACATTATAACAGATTGTTAGTTAACTTTGTAAAAACCACTAGCAGATTTTAGATCTACCGAGAGGGGGCGGGGTCTAAAGTAGGTGTTACCCCATCTTTTGTGAACATTAAATTAAACAAAGGGCTATATGGAGAATTAATTTCTCCTCTCACTCTCTTTCGGTAGATCCCTGATGGTTCATTAGGCTAATCAGTGCATGTTTGTCCCTGACAAGACTAACACGCATGTGATGAATTATTGGTGGAAGTGTAACAATACTATGGTTGAGGTGTGTAGTGTTGTGAATGTAGTGGTGTAGTATTGGTCCTGGCGAAGAGACGGGTACGTCTCGAAACCGGTAGACCTAAAATCTGGTAGTGGTTTTTATAAAGTTAACTAACAATCTGATATGGTTATTTTATTTTAAACGTTTTAACAGGTTTTTATGCCAAATTACATAAGTGAAGTCCATCATAAATACATATATGCTTGAATCACATATTTTTATTATGACCTCACCGGAAATCTAAACTGGAACCCTCGGTGTGAGAAGCCAGTCTTGCCCACTGGGCTACGAGTGCTTGAACTTAAGCTTGAATATTCCAACCACCCGGCGGTGTGATTTCTATAGCTGCAGTGCTCCCCCTGCCGCTCGCAAACCTTCAACAACGCCGGACTATTCCAAAGTAATCCATGCGGCTCTATAATATTCCAGAAAACAGAAGATGGAAGGTTTCAAGGAAGTTTTGATGAAATGACATATATTTATTCATACCTCTTTGAACTAAATGTGTCAGATAAAAAAGAAAAAAGGCAAAGAGAAAGACTAAATAAAATAAAAAAATCTATAACAACCAAACATACTGCAATGTATTGGTTAATAAGAAGCGATTGCAAGATCTTGATGGTATTGACATATCGCAGATGCATTGGACGATGACCAAGTGATGTTAACAGCAAACAGTCAGACTATAAAAGGGCCTCCCACGAGCACTCGACCGGATAGTCCAGTTTTTGCTGAAGCTAGCGGAACTGACATACGATTATTAGTGTATTTGAAAAGGTTAAGCGAGTTGATTATTATGATATGTAATTAAGATTGTGTTAATTTGCTTAAGCAGAGAGTTTTATAGAGCTTGATGAACGTTAAATATCTTCTTCTATGTGTGCTATTATTGCTGATGTATCTTGTGCATGATGTATAACATTCGACAGTAAGCTAATGTCTGATCAAAGATAATCTAATTCTACGCACATCTGTTTTGCCTTCTATGATATCTTCTTCAGCGTAATGAGTTGTGAGTGATCATGGTTCTTACTGCGCGAACGTGTTTGAAGTGCGCAATTTTTTAACGTTCGAGCAGTACTTATTTCTTTTGTACGCTTAGCAGCTGTAATTAAATATTAATTTTCCTGATTTATTCATGCGTGTTAGTACCTCTCTGTACTTTTTACTTTGTAAACTTTATTTTTAATAATAATTAATAATAAAAAATACTTTTTAAAACATCTTCATGCATTTTAAGCTTCAATTCGAATAAAAAAAAAAAAATGGACGTAGTTCTGAAGAAAGCGACCAACCCACATAATGCTAAAAATGAGTTATATGCGGGTTTGGACACCTCAATACGATATATTTATGTGCTAAAAACGTGGAAGATCTAAGTGCTAGAGTTTTTTTATAAATTATATTTTTTTCTAACACAAATCGCGGCCATTAATCACCTCTTAACTTTTTAACTCAATTCTTAAACTCAAAAAAAGTGGTTTGACTATTTTCTGTGGCTTTAAATTTTTAAACCCTTGGTAAAAAAATAAAGGTTAACAACGTTCATGTGGTTTGAACGCATTATGCAACTTTTTAATTCTACTGTTTTCTTAACATCTCTACGCCTCAGATAATACTTTTTATTTCATGGTTTATCCACATACAAAAAATTAAGTTCTGTTTCTAGTAGATATTGACATTGTGTAAAAAGAATCCAACCGTAAAACGTGTCATATCTTCGCAAATAAAAGTATCTTTAATTATAATTAATAGAAATAAACTTAGTTTTCACCACTTTTTTATTGAAAATATCAACATGTTTCCAGAGCCGAAAGCCTCTTAGTCAGGATAGAATTGTATACTAACAAAATTAAATTTAAAAATCGAAGTATAGATAATCAAAATATTAAAAAGTTATATATGGAAAATGAATAATAATAAAGTACCTACCTAACATAAAAATAAATTTAAAAGATAACTATTTATAAAAAGGATCTGGTTATTTATAATATTCAATTTACTATTAACCATTCTTCTTATTTCCAAAATTTCTAATTTATCAAACTGTGATTCTGTATAACTTGTATTTTAATTTATTTATACTAAGTTCAAAAACAACAAAATTATTTTGTTGATTTTGAAGAAAATGTATCTTTATTATAACTAAAATAAAAAATATATGAACTATGAGCTCCATGAGTTAAATATCGATGTATTGGGTTTTTGTAAGTTCAGTTTTTCGAAGCCATTTTTTCAGTTCCATGTTTTTAGGGTTGGATATTTCCTGCAGAACTACGTCCGAATAAACAAAACTATTATTTTATTTTCAACAAAAAGTGTTTAGACGGCGATCGCGGCGAAAGCGTTAACTGAAATTTCGCTCCATAAGGGAATTTCTGGCCCGTTAACTGTTCTTAGTTGTCTGACGATTCTTTGGCGATAGTCAGTTGTCTTTTTCACTTTGTTTTGCTTTTGTTTTGGCCAAAAGTCAGGCTGCAAACGGTAGCCGGAATCGGTAATTTGCAGGTGGGCACGGCTCGTCTAAGCTATGAAATGTCAATGAAAAACGCACTGTTTATATTTACAACAATATTTTTTTATGTAAGATATCATTTATCAAGATATATTATATATTACAGATGTCTCATAAAGACGAAGCTACTTTTATATGAGAAAGTAGGTCTGAAAGACTTTTTTTAGGGTGTTCATAGGACTTACAACCTATCGTACGGCTGGCTTAATTAAGATAAGATTAACAAACTTCCGAATACTCAAGGGCAAATTATTTCATTTATTTATGGGTTTTGTGTTTAATTTGTAGAACTCCATATTTATTTTTTAGATAATTCTAATTACTCTAAAGGGGAAGGGGTAACTTAAAATTTTATAAATAAGTCGTTTGTACGTGGTAAATCCACTGTTTGATAATGGCCTCACAAGCCGAAACAGCTGTAACACCTAAAAATAGTTAACCCGTAGAACTTAATAATATTTATTAAAATTTAATTTATTTTAAATTTCGCTAAACAAAAAAAAGCAAATTATTTACTTTTGAAATTAAATAACATCACCACATTTATAATTAATAACATAAATTTACACCCAAATGAGTTTTTTACAAATAGATACGTACGTAATATATGTTTATTAATTCTTCAAGTCTATTTATTAAATGTCAACTTTGTATCGTTTACTTAATTCCGTCTTTTTGCAATTTTCAAATCATTTGGTTATTTAGTTATTTGTCTGATATTTGATAGATTAATAATTGATATTTTTATTCTTAATCTCTTTTTGCATTTTTTATCGATAATTTTTCAAATATATTTTTAAATAATTTTAATATTTTTTACTGTTTGTTTCTCTAAGATATAATTATGTTTCGGACTTTGCATAAAAGATTTCCATACACGTTTTTCATAAAAATAGCTTCTTCCTCCCTGTAAGAATAAAATGTCTGTAGAATAAAAATGTTAATGTATATTTATAAGAAAATTGATATTTAATTTCTATGAAATGTATCCATTTTTCTACGTGTATATTATATACCTGGTATATTTTTGTTTCCGATAGACAAAGTACATACATAGGTATACGGTATCAGATAGTCTTTTTTATGCAATATAACAATTATGTTAAGGTAAAATAATAATTAAAATTTTTTTAATAACTTAAACTGATCCTATCATTAAATTGGAAGCAAATTTAAACCTAGCATTAGTCGTTATTAATGCCAAAAAGAGATAATTTGGGAAAAGTTTGAAGGAAATTTCAAACAGAGACTGTAATAGTCCAAGTGCATCGGTCAATCTTTTAGAAATGTCAAAATTATATGTACTTAAAGAGCACCATCGTTGCCTTGCGTGTAATAAATTTTCTAAATTCGCGAATCACATATGGACAATAATCATTATATTCATTCAAGTAGGTACTTTTGTATCCATCCCAACACACAAAAAGGTAATATAAAAAAATTAAAGTTAAGAAATTAAAATAAATTTGATCTCGGGTATTAATTTGCTTAACAATATTAAATTCATAATTTATGGAAATAAACTTTGTTTACACCACTTTTATATTGAAAAAAAAATCAACCTGTTTCAGAGCCCATGGCCCTTTCGTCAGGTTACAAATATATACTAACAAAATTAAATGTAAAAATCGAAGCATAGATAATAATAATTCGATTTTTAAATTTAATTTTTTATATACATTTGTATCCTGACGTAGGGGACATGGGTTCTGAAACATGTTGATTTTTTTCAATAAAAAAGTGGTGTAAACAAAGTTTATTTCTATAAATTATAATTATAATGTCACCACAAAATAATTTTCCTGTTTTTGAAGAAGAAAATATTATATTTACTAACTCTTCTCCTCTATTCTCCGTATTCCCGTTATAACTAATCATATTTACACCAGCTAGATCCTTTGTTGAGTACCTAATTAATACCTTTTAAACTAATAAATATTCCCATCTAATTTTTTTCTATATTTGAACGAAGTCAGTTTAATACTTCACCTGTAGATGGGAGATTCTAATTCTCTCGAATCTCGAGTAATAAAATATAAAATTATAGTCAAGATATATTATAGATGTGTCATACAGATGAAAATATATTATTTTATGGGAAAGTAGGTATGGAAGCCTTTACACAGTGTAACGTTCACCATTCCACCCATGATAGAATCTATCACATCTATCAAATTTTTTCGTTCACCATTTCCACCCATGATAGAATCTGTCACATCTATCAAATTTTTGTAAGTTGTATTTATTTAAGTTTTGCAACCCGTGATGATGGCGTTTATGAATAAAATTATTTAAACTTGAAATTGAAAATGGGTACCCAGGTAACCGGGTAGTAATATAAGGGTTCAGTAACATGCAGCGTCAGTAAATAAGATAAAGTTATTCAGGAGTGATAAAAGTGCAACGAAGATAATTGGTACATTGTAAATAATTAGTATGTAAAATCAATATATATATATAAAAAGAAACCCGTGTTTCTCTATCCGCCAAGTTTTCTCCACAACCAGCCACAACCACCCACTGGTGGTTATGGTAGTGGATAGCCCTTGGTGTCACATCGAAAATATGCGAGTTTTGTGGGGGTGGCTGTGCGTGGGTGGGAGTGGGTGACGAAAATGTGCTTTCTAGCGCATTGTTTTGTTATGGGAAGGCCGCAAATGCTTCAGATTGTTTCAAAATAGGCGCGCCGACTGTGTCGGTGAGTCCAGAAGGTTCCGGAAAAACCTGCTCTATAAAGTTCTGGAAGGAGAAAGTTCGAATGGTGTACTAAAAATCTACGCGTGCGAAGCCGCGCCGGCACAGCTAGTATTCTAGTAACATTTAGAGCTAATTTAAGAACAGTGCTCCGATCAAATACGTGTCCAGTAATTTTACATGACAGCTACGATTCTGTGAGGATATCTACTATAGCAGATGACGTATTCGAAGTATGCTGCCTAAAAATGATAATAAATATGATAATTAGTGCATTGTAAATAATTAGTGTGTAAAATATTCTAGTAACATTTAGAGCTAATTTAAGAACAGTGCTCCGATTAAATACGTGTCCAGTGATTTATCACGACAGCCACGATTCTGTGAGGATATTATTATTGCAGATGACGTATTCGAAGTATGCTGCCTAAAAATGATAATAAATATGATAATTAGTGCATTGTAAATAATTAGTGTGTAAAATATTCTAGTAACATTTAGAGCTAATTTAAGAACAGTGCTCCGATCAAATACGTGTCCAGTAATTTTACATGACAGCTACGATTCTGTGAGGATATCTACTATAGCAGATGACGTATTCGAAGTATGCTGCCTAAAAATGATAATAAATATGATAATTAGTGAATTGTAAATAATTAGTGTGTAAAATATTCTAGTAACATTTAGAGCTAATTTAAGAACAGTGCTCCGATTAAATACGTGTCAAGTGATTTTACACGACAGCCATGATTCTGTGAGGATATTTACCATAGCAGATGACGTGTTCAAAGTATGCTGCCTAAAATTGCAACGCATTATCCTTTCTGTCCACTGCAGAGAAACCTTAGAGTATATACAATCAAGATTGTATATACTCTAAGAGAGAAACGCTCATGACGAGTAAACAAGTAAATATACAAATTCGGGTCTCGCCATTTGTGTGTGTGTGTGTGTGTGCAACTGCGCGAGGTATGTGCGGAGCGCGACGTGCGAAAGTGTGGTCCCCGCGTGCAGCGCTGCGCATGTGTTGCACGCCGGTCACGTGGCCGCGGCGGCCCCGCCCACCCGTACATAAGTGCATCCCGCCCACAGGAGTGCACTCGGATGCATTAAGCGGCCGTGTTTTATGGTAATGCGCCCGGCGCACGGCGGATTGAGTGATTGCGGAATGGGACAAACTGTTGTTTGTTAATCAAGTAGGGACTAAATAATTTTTATTCAATAACTGCAAAATGACATTATTTATATAATTGGTAAAATTTCAAATATATTCCAGTCTATTGCTAGTGTTCCTGCCTTCTATTTTTATTCCCTATACTAAGTAATTTATATTAATTTATATTCCATACCAAGTAATTTATATTCAATAACTGCAAAATGACATTATATATATAATTGGGAAAATTTCAAATGTATTCCAGTCTGTTGCTAGTGTTCCTGCCTTCTATTTTTATTCCCTATACTAAGTAATTTATATTAATTTATATTCCATACCAAGTAATTTTTATTCAATAACTGCAAAATGACATTATATATATAATTGGGAAAATTTCAAATGTATTCCAGTCTGTTGCTAGTGTTCCTGCCTTCTATTTTTATTCCCTATACTAAGTAATTTATATTAATTTATATTCCATACCAAGTAATTTATATTCAATAACTGCAAAATGACATTATATATATAATTGGGAAAATTTCAAATGTATTCCAGTCTGTTGCTAGTGTTCCTGCCTTCTATTTTTATTCCCTATACTAAGTAATTTATATTAATTTATATTCCATACCAAGTAATTTTTATTCAATAACTGCAAAATGACATTATATATATAATTGGGAAAATTTCAAATGTATTCCAGTCTGTTGCTAGTGTTCCTGCCTTCTATTTTTATTCCCTATACTAAGTAATTTATATTAATTTATATTCCATACTAAGTAATTTTTATTCAATAACTGCAAAATGACATTATTTATATAAGTGGGAAAATTTCTAATATATTCCAGTCTATTGCTACTGTTCCTGTCTTCTATTTTTATTCCCTATACTAAGTAATTTATATTCCATACCAAGTAATTTATATTCAATAACTGCAAAATGACATTATTTGTATCATTGGGAAAATTTCAAATATATTCCAGTCTGTTGCTACTGTTCCTGTCTTCTATTTTTATTCCCTATACTAAGTAATTTATATTAATTTATATTCCATACCAAGTAATTTATATTCAATAACTGCAAAATGACATTACTTATATAATTGGGAAAATTTCAAAAATATTCCTGTCTATTGCTACTGTTCCTGTCTTCTATTTTTACTCCCTTTCTTTTTATTCGTAGCGTCTGCGGTTTGTTATCTGCCGGAAATTTTTTGGATCGATTTTTAACCCTTTTCCCGTGATCCAATTGAGCTGAAACTTTGCAGGCAAACTTGTGGCGTCGATAAAAATGATCTAACAATTTTTCGTTTAAAAAATTTAATAATTATAGTATAATTTTGGATTTTTCAAAATTTTAATGTTTTTTTCAAATTGGAATCAATGAAAATGAGTAATGACCCCGACGCGTGTAGTAGGCACGAAATCTGATTCAAAGAGAAAGGAGTGTAATAAAAACTTGGTTTTACGGGTTAGTTTTTTAAAAGGCATGATTACAGTATTAAAGAATAAGCGATTTTAAAGAAGAAAATATTTTGAAAGGATTCTAAAAAATGATCCAGTTTTAATATACACATTGATATTAATAAGATTTTCAATAAAATAAAAATATAAAATTGTGCGATCCGCCATTATAACTGAAACACCGGTCAGAGCGAATGACGTCACGCCTCAGAACCCATCACCGTGTCTTTGAACCGTCGCCATAGATACAATGCAATGTTTACTGAGGCTTAACGTCACGTAGACAAAATGACAGCTACGGGCGTTTTTGCGCGAAATTAAAAATATGTAGATGAAAATGCAATTATTTGCATAAAAACTTAGTTTAGGTAGATGTGTTATTTCAAAATCAATTCAAAATGTTATTCAAAATTATTTCTATATTGTACAATATAGAATGTTATTTCAAAATCTGTCATCATGCCTATTAAATAATTATTAAAGAAAATATATATAAATTATTTTTAAACAAATTTTAAAATCTTTATATATTTTCAAAATACCAAAATATAACACCAAACAATATAGCCTAAATATTATCTTTATTCCTAAATATATATATTTAGGAATAAAGAATTTCAATAGCCTCCCTACAGAAATTAAGAAGATAACTGAGAGCAAAGAAATAAAAAAGAAGTACACTACAAAATACAATTAAAAATTAAATAATTTGTTAAACACATGTATACAAAATAAGTAAACACGTTAAAGTGTATATGTCCCTCTCCCAGCGCAAGAGTTAGTCTCGTTTGGAGAGGCACAGCGAATAAAATTTACCTAAAATAAAATGTTATAAACTGTAGGTTATATTAAAAAAAAAGAAAATTCAAGATTTTAAAACTAGTAATGCTATATCTATCATCATCATTTTCATCCCCTTGTCCTAGTAGGCTCGGGGGCCTGAAGACTCGTTCACCCTCTCCACTCGCTGTGAAAGTAAGTTAAAGTAAATTACTATATTCAGTGGAAAATTTGTAATTGGTATAATTTTGAAAACCTTTATTTCATATTTATTAAGATTGTTGATTTGCTGTTAATTTTCCCCAAAATAAAATAAATAAATAAGTTGCTTCCAAATTCCCCTTTCTTGCGCTGCTACCACATGAGTCAACCAGTCTAGACCCATTCTGTTTTCATGCACATTTTTTTGGTATTACTTCCGGGGCTGCCAAGAGGACTCTTCTTGGTATTCGTTCCTCTAGCATTCTTAGTACATGTCCAAACCACCTCAATTGCGATTTTTCTATGTGAAAGAATAGGGGCCCCTTACGAGTATATTTGAAAATAAATATAGATGTACCATTACCAGTTGCGAAATTAATTCATAACTAACGTTAATGAGAAGATAAATAGTTGAGCGGTTCTAGAATAAAGTGTGTATGAGGGGTATAACAGCAAAGGCAGCAATATCAAAAAAAAAATTGAATGCAATCATCGAGAATTATTAATTTAGAATATAATTTATGTGATATTTTGTAGGAAATATGGACAATAAATTTTTGGATACATGATTTTTGAAGGGATAGATACATAAAATATATAAATACATAGTACATTTTAAATTAGTAACCCTCAGTGACTGCATTTAAAATACTTTTATATTTTTTTGGATATTGCTTCCTTTGCTTTTATACCCCACATATAATCTGTAGCATTATTTCTAATGCGGTAAGACCAATACTGAAAAGGTCAATATCGATAAAATTACATAATTATTTTTTATAATTAATATAATTATTCATAACGATTTATAGGATATATTTATTTTTCCGGATTTGAAAACCATAGGTGTAATATACACCAACCATTCGTTAACCATCAGCAATCAAGTTAAATATAAAAATGATTAATCTTGAAAATTTAGAAATTCAAAAAAATTAAAATTCTGGAAAAACTTTAATTAATAATATAATATACAAAAACTCCTCACCCCTCCTGTTTCTGTTTCCATTAAATCAAGATCCATTCCTGGCTACCCCTCCCCCACTCATAACTCACCCACCTCAATCAGTACATAGGATATTTTAGTTTATATTCTCACCTGTAGATGAGAACATCTGTAGTTCTCGAAACTAGTCGTGTATAACTTAAACTCAAAAGTGGTCTCATACAAGTATTTTATTTATATATAAATACTTACTTATTTACTTACTTACCATCACGCCGTTTCCCCGTGGGGGTAGGCAGAGAGGATAGAGCGCCATACTCTTCTGTCCTGACGTACAACTTTCGCTTCGTCTACATTCATACATCTTCGCATGCAAGCTCGACGGTTGTTCAGACTTCTCACAGGACCATCTTCCAGTATCTGGTTAATCTGGTCATGCCACGTCTTCCGTGGTCGCCCTCTCTTTCTGGCGCCGCCGCCGTCAACACTTGCATCATATATCTTTCTTCTTCCTCATTCATTCGCTCAACATGCCCTAACCACCTGAGCGACCCTATTTTTATTTTATGTATTATGCTACGATCAGCTTTACATTCATTCCTAATATCTTCATTCTTTACTCTATCATACACGGATTTACCACATATACGTCTAAGGGACCTCATCTCCACTGCATTCAATCTACTGTCGTTCCTCTTCTGCCAGCTCCAGGCTTCACTCCCATACATTAGTGTCGGTACCAGAACTCCATCATGTACCGCTAGTTTTGCCTCGGTCGACATATTTCTATTAGAAATTATTGCATTCAAAGTACCGTTCACCCTATTCCCGGCTGTCACTCTCCTCTCTATATCTTTCTCAACATTCCCTTTCTTCTATCGAACATACTTCCCAAGTACACAAACTCATCTACTTGTTCCAAACATTCATTACCTACTTAAGTATATATAAATAGACACAATTATTACTTGTGTGATTACACCTTTGTAATATAATTTAATTATGTAACACCAGCATGCACAAAATTAATGGGCATGTTATGCCTGTGTTTGTGCTAAATTAAATAAAGGAAAATAATAAAAAAAATCTTATATATTAATTTACAGAAGGTTGCAATAATTTTACGATCGTGCGTGTGGCTCCTTAATTAACCGACTCTTCGACAGTGACAACACCACCGGCACACAATGCGGTACCAGGGAAAGCTTCTACGTCTCGCATTCTTCCCTGCCATCCCCCAAACCGCGGGATGATCTTTATTATAATATTATACGGAGCGCGCCCCATTCAAAACTTAAGGGAGTGCACCCTACTCCGGGTGGAGGTTGTGTGATACAGTGGTAACAAAGTTTCGCACTACACCCAACCGAAAGTGTTTATGACAGATATTAATAGACTTCGTCGTCTACATTTTGAAAAGGCATACCTACGGAAGCTCTTGAGGTCAATGTTCTCAACCAAAATAGTCTTGGAAATATAATAATACTTGCATTCTAATGTTTTTGTGGGGTATAAAAGCAAAGACAGCAATATCCAAAAAATTAAAAAAATGTTTTGAATGCAGTCATCGAGGACTACTAATCAAAAAAGGACTGAATTCTAGATTTTATGTACCTAATAATTAATAATTATTATATTGCAGAATATTTATAAATTAAAAGTCAGAAAAAACAAAATTACATGTAGAAAAAATAAAACACAAAAGAAGTCCTCCGAACATATTGAAAAACAACTTTTCAAACTGTAAATTGAAAATGAATATTAATACCTAGGTATGTATCCCTTCCAAAATCATGCTTCCTATAAATTTATAGGCTATGTTTCCTACAAAATATCGAATTCACTACATTATAAATTAGTCAGTGCATTATAAATATATAACTTACAAAAATATGATAGAATCCGTACAGCAATTCTTCCCATGCTTACATTTTAGTGTAATCTGGGCAGCACTTTAATATGTTATCAAGAGCGGTTAGAATATTTTCATGTAGACAGATTGGAAGTTAGAAGACTAATTGCTGACCTAATATATCTATATAATATAATTCATGGTAGTATTGTTTCAGAATTTTGGGTCAAAAACATAACTTTGAATATTCTTAGTCAAAAAATATATCATATGACATATGATATATTTTCTCATTAAACTTTCAATAACAATATGGCCCGTTTTAACTCTATATCTAGAATGTTGAGGTCATATAAAAAAATAAAAAATAAGCATAACGTCCTCATTGACATATTCCATGACAGTTTCCACGAATATAAGAGAACTATTACCAAACTTGTGAAATTAGTTGTTTAGTCTCTTTGTTCAATCTCACTCTATTTTTTTCTGTTCTTTCTTGTATATGTTTTAGCCTTTACTTTTATCTCTGTTTGCTGTGTTAACATTTAAGTGATGAAAATCACTTAAACTATTGCATTATAATTGTATTACCTATATCATGTTATGTGTTTTTCATTGTTTGTGAATGATTAAAAAAGTAAATAAATCCTTATGACTGCTTTAATTTTTCTTTGGATAATGTTAAAATACTATAGATGTCTCTAGCATAGGTTTATTCTAATATATGAAGGAAATTGATTTGGAGCATATATACAACAGAATATTTACATGCCACAGTCTTTAAATCAGGGTTCGATAAAATCTCATTTTTATACAATTTTTTTTATATATATTCGATATATATAAAAAACTTGGATATTGGTATATTCAAAATTTTTTCTTCTTTTTTGCACATGATACAAACTCGAAAAAATTAGGTAATTTATTCTTTTATTTTATACATGAATTATTATTTATAAATAAATGAATTGCATACTGAAAAAAGCTAACATATGTAATTATTATATTTAAGTTATAAAAGTTGCTCTTTATAATGTAGTGTTATGGGTGTTTGTTTCTTTGTGTGAAATAAAAAACGGATTATATGAAACAAATTAAACTAAAAAACAATAAGTAATGACCGCAGAAAGTTTTTTGGATATAAATCGAAAATAAAAATCAAGCCATAAATATCGTGATAAATATTGTAATATATATCATCCGCAGATATATATGTGTATATATATTAGTATATATAATATATATATATATATATATATATATTATCCTCGAACCCTGCTTCAAGTCTACATATGTAGTTTCGCAAGTATTTCGATAAAATATTTGTAATATTAAATAACCTAAGAAGTTGAAATAAATTCTTAAAAATTAAATAATAATTAATAAAGAGAAAATGTCTCTGTTAAGCCTTTAGTACTGTAGCTCTAAACATCATATTAATTATGAATACCTACTTGCAGAAATGAAAATAATTTATTTGGAATATTACTGCACTGAATCTTGACATCAAATTTTCATGTTTTCTTGCACGGACCACAATCGTCTTAACAAGTCCTACAGTCGATCGTTTCTTTGAAATTTAATCTCACTTGTGCGGTTAAGATTGTGAAAATTTACTTTCAAGCGCTGAAGGCTCTCCCCAACCAGGTAATCCCCCTTTGCCTATTTTAAGGGTAGGTATAAGGTTCTCGCCACCATCATCATCATCATTTCCATTCCCTAATCCTAAGATGACAGGGGCACGCAAACTCACAATGGCACGTATTCAAGAACACATTCATATTTGTGAAGTTGTAATTTTTCAGAACAAAGTTCTGTGAAATATTTAATAACCAAATTAATTAATCAATTAGAAAGACGTACAGAAAAATCTAATTCACGAAAAAATATTAGGTTACTACTGGGATTCGAAGGGTTGCTATAGCTTAGTGGTCAGAGCACCGGCCCCGGAAAGGAGGTGACCTGGGTTCGAATCCCAGTAGTAACCTAATATTTTTTCATGAATTAGATTTTTCTGTATGTCTTTCTAATTGATTCATTAATTTGGTTATTTCATAATGGCACATTCGGTTTCCCTTGCTTTGCGCAGTTTTCGTTCTTGATGACCAATATATCGCAAGAACTCTTGCTCATTTAAAGCTCTCTCAAAATGTGTGTTCACATCTCTGTTTTAATTTTATAAAAAAAAATAGGACATTTTGAAATTTTGATTTTGTCGCGTGGGCCTTTAATCATTGGACCAAATTTCCGTTGACCTTTTATCTTCGAACCGCATGTAGATTAATTAGAGTATCGTAGAAATTGGAAGAAAAAAAAATTAAACTACTTGTGGATGATTTTTCGTCCAAAAATATTTTAGAATTTAATATTTTTTAATTATTTAATTTATGGTACAAATACAGTTCTTATATATAACATATAAGATTAAACATTTTTTTTAAATACTTGGTAGTCATGTAGACCTCATCAGTGAAGAGAAGCTCTTGAGTCTGATGAGGGAGCCACAGTTCTAATTCCTTGTTATAATATATAGGTACGTAGTGTATACAAGTTATTTATTAATACAGTAAAAAAGGTAAATTGATAATGAAAGTATAGGAGTAATTTTGAAAAAAGCTATAAGGTTTAAAGAATTTATGAATTTAAGTTTGATTTTAGAAAATTTTAATTTTTTTGATTTGCTCTGAGAGGTTACTGATGCATCGTATACTACTCAAAATACGATATATACAATTAAATACTGCCACGAGACTCTAAAAATAATGGTAACTTCACATTATCGAAGTCTCTCGAATAGTTCACATGAATCTAGAATCTTTTTCTGCTAGTGTCGTGTCAGGTCCCCCAACGTTGACTATCACATGAGAGTACATCTTTCTATCTCTAGCGGCTCGAAACAACTCTTTCACCGTTCTTATTCCTGTCCAATCTTGTATATTATGAGCCGATCTGCTTCCCCTCGATCTTGCCCTTAATTATTCGAATTCAATAAGTACTTTTCCCTTCTAAGCACATGACCTAAGTACGACACCTTTCAGATTTTGATATCTGTCAACTACTTTCTCTCTCCAGTTCCGGCTCTCTGGAATATTCTACGGTGCAACCACATTTCAAATGCTTCAAGTCGGTTCATGGCACTAAGGGTCTGAGGGTCCATGGTGAACTGGACTATTTTCTAAAAAAACCGTAATCACTGGAAATGTGTAGAAGCTGGTCGAACATTCGCGAACCAACATTTACGTATAAAATCGATGACGGGCAAGCGCGCGGCAGAATTGTTGTTACACAGATAAAGCGAAAGCGGCGAATCAGCGTGGCTACCAGGGACAATAATTAAGAGAATACCTAACAGGCATTTCGATAATAATAAGTGCGAAAAGAGACGTGTGAATATCCTGTCAAGACGAATATAAAGTGTCATAAATATCAACGAATATAACTATCAAAGCGAATGAATTTTTGATATTCGATATTAATTACTTACATGATAGTCTAACGTTTTACAAAAGATAAGTCAGAGATGTTGAAAAAATGCAAGCTTTGATATCGCTTATCTCCTTAACAGTTATCATTTCACCCAAAGTGTAATGAATACTGTCGTAAGAGTCTAAAATAATAGGAACCACAAATAATCTAAGTCTATCGAGCAATTTAGCAGATATAAGAAAGAACACGAAGTTATTCGGAAACACAAGATTATAAGAACATTCGCAGAATGACTATATTCATTAAAATACGCGAAAAATTCTGGAACGCGACCAATTATAAATTCCGTAGAAGAGCACGCGGAAAATGAGTCTAATATTAATATTGGAAAAATTCACAGATAAAGCGAAATACCAGCGATAGCAAAACGGCGTTCAGAAATAAGTGCGACCACATATATGTGCGAATATTTAACAGACGAGAATAAAATGTTCCCCATACGAGTAATTAGTGCGAAATATTGTGGATGTAAGAATAGATCTTCAATTAAATTCGCGTCCAGTGAATTAATTAATTATATAATATGCCGTAAATCTGCTGTGCAGTTTGGCATATGTATGTATGTAATATGTATAAAAAAAAATTAAATAAATAAATCTATAACTAAATTCCAGTGTTTTATTTGCCTCCCACAGTCACGATCCATGACAATAGATGTGCACAGAAGTTAGGTACCTATTTGGACCCTTGGCAGACCCTCGAGGAACCTTAAGTAGCATAATAATTTATGTAACCTCAAAGCCGTCGTGTGGTTTCATAATAAACTCATCTCACGGAAACGAACATTCCGGAATTCCTTACAACTACGCCACCATCAAGTCTAAACTAGTAATAGCAGAGAGACATGCAACGTATAGTGCTGCTAGAGAGTATACAGAGTTTTACTTACTCACTATAAGAGTCAGAGACTTGAGTGTAAAAGGTGTATAGGTATGAATTCATGACGATAAAGTAGCTAAATTATATAGTGTCTCATAGCTAGTAGCAAACACTGTAACGTAAAGAAATGGTAAGTAGAAAAAATTGTGCACTGACCAAATCACTTAGGGCCGGTTGTTTCAAGTTGGATTAAAGTAAGCGTTCTTTTAAAGCATAGATTTTTACGTTCTCCACCAATCAGACCATCCGTTTTCGTAAAAATCTATGCTTTAATCGACCGCTTACTTTGATCGAACTTGAAACAACCGGGCCTTAGAACAGCCCACCGCAGCTTGGAAGCGACGCGATTCTTCTCCTAAATAAACACTAGAAAGGAATATAATAATCTAGAAGGTTCGAAAGACCAGCGTATCGCGTATATAAAGCAGCACCGCGCTGCGCAATGAAGTTTGTTTTGATATTTCGATCGGTGCGAAGTAAGCGCGGGAGGACGGCTGGTGTGGCCACTCGTGGAATTTCAAAGCGAAAGATATTAATCGAAATAATCGAACGAAATATCTAAGCGGTGAAATAGATAAATGCGACTGCTACGTGCGAGAATTGGATGGGATGTTCTAGCAATGATGTATTTCAAGAATACTGTATTAATTTAATTCGTATCAAGTGACGTTGTCCATTAAATAATTAATCTTTAATTAATAAATCACTTATTAATTTCGACGACCCGTGAAAATAATATAAAATAAAATTAAATACAAACATTGATTCAATATAAGGATAAATGTATTTAGTAAGATAGCTGTGAAATTTTGTTTTTATTAACTATATATAGTAGTGGAAGATGCAGGTTTAGTGTGAACAATTATTCTAAAATCTTTTTATGTGTCTAGTATTTTAATCATATTCTTTAATTTGAAATACAAATGTATTCTGATATGTTATTTTTCTGATTGTTGGGGGGAGATTATTAAAGAATATAATAACTAAAATTATTTTGGGTTGTAGTAGATTTAAATGTAAGTATGTAAAGTGTATCTCTAAATCTCGTGAATCGAAAATCGCTTATTGATTTTTTTTATATATTTGCTGTTTTTGGTACCTCAATTTTTTTATATAATTAGGCACTTGGATAGTGATTTTTTGTCTTCAGAATTATTATTATTGTAATTTTTTGTGCAGTTTTTAATTGTAAAAATGTTTTAATATGCTCCTCCCCATCCAATAATACGGTACTTGCATTAGGTACTGCGATTATTATAATAACCATTGTTTGCATTACTATGGTTATATTATTAAAGATATCAAGATTGTTATTACGATTGGCAAATTGATCAACCTTAAGGTCTGTAGTTCGATTCACGACTACGGGGACTGGCTGTCCTTCAGACTTCATTGTTCTAGTTTTTGCCGACAGTTTTGGACCTTTGTCGGCTCGTCAAAAATCAAAGGGCCCTTCTTGGCCGACCTAGTGTCAGGTGATGACGTATTGCTGCAAGACTACCGACAAAATTACTCATTTGAAATACTAATTTATTTAGCATTTTTGAACGAACAATACGAACTATATATTAGGTCCTTACATATGAAATTGGCGTTTTGCCGTACTGGCAAATTTGATCTCAAATATCTTCTCTTTGGTTAGGAATTCCAAATTCAAATTTATACAGCTATTTACTCGTGTATTTGTGTTTTGAAAATTATAATTAATTTGTTTTTTCCTCAATTGTTTTTTTCTTTGCGTCACTCAGTTTACAAGATGAAAAACTTGAAATATCGCGTTATTTACGAGTACGAGTTCCATCGTGGCACCAGTGCTGCAGAAACGGCTCGAAGGATTAATGATGTGTATGGCGACGGTGCCGCAAAAAAAAACACAGTGCGTTTTTGCTTCCAACGTTTTCGTTCTGGAAATTTCGACCTGCAGAACAAGCCCCGTGGACGGCCGGAGACCAAAGTTGATAATGAAGAATTGAGGGCTATTGTGGAAGCGGATCCATCGCAAACCACATCCGAGTTAGCTGTAGGCTGCCATGTTAGTGATAAAACTGTGTTTTTTAATCCACTTGAAGCAAATTGGTAAGGTGAAAAAGCTTGAAAGGTGGGTACCTCACGAATTGAGTGAAGCAAATCAACAAACGCGCGTTGACTGCTGCGTTGCATTACTCAACCGGCACAATAATGAAGGGATTTTAAATCGAATCATTACCTGTGATGAAAAGTGGATCCTGTACGATAATCGGAAGCGCTCATCGCAATGGCTGAACCCTGCCGAACCAGCCAAACCCTGCCCCAAGCGAAAATTGACTCCAAAAAAGTTACTTGTGAGCGTTTGGTGGACTAGTGCTGGTGTCGTTCACTACAGCTTTCTTAAATCTGGCCAGACGATTACGGCAGATGTCTATAGTCAGCAACTGCAAACCATGATGGAAAAGCTAGCTGCTAAACAACCGAGGCTGGTTAATCGCTCTAGGCCACTGCTGCTTCATGATAACGCTAGACCACACACTGCACAACAGACGGCTACCAAATTAAAGGAGCTTCAATTGGAATGTCTAAGACATCCACCGTACTCTCCGGACCTTGCCCCAACAGATTACCATTTTTTTCGAAATTTGGATAACTTCTTGCAAAGGAAAAAATTCAACTCCGATGGGGCAGTCCAAACCGCCTTCAAAGATTTTATTGATTCCCGTCCGAATGGTTTTTTTAGTAAAGGGATCGATGAACTACCTATGAGATGGCAAAAGTGCATAGATAGCAATGGTACATACTTTGATTAAATAAATATATTATAAAAAAAAAAATCGGCTTTATGTTCCTCCCATACTAAACGCCAATTTCATATGTAAGGACCTAATATATATTTTAAAAAAATTATGGAAAGTCTTTCAAGACAAAATTGTGCCTTGGTGGTTGTATACATACAAAGAATCTGGAAATAAATCCACCACCCACCTATTTTTACATGCTTTTACTTAACTTCCTTTATCTGTTTGTTGTGGTTGAATGTTATAATTAAATTTTCACCGACTTCCCGACTGGCTACAGCTCTGAAACTTTCAACATTTACGTAAAGTGGATTACTATACTTTATTTACACGATATGGCAATTATTTCTATTGAAATTAACAATCACGTCACTCACATTAAATTAATAATCACGTCAGTCATAAACAAGTGCTTATGACTGACGTGATCATCAATCGATACTTTAACATCACCAATTAGTACATTGGTGATGTTAAAGTATCGATTACCTATGAATGTATGCAAAGAATGAGTATAAAAGCATGTACCTATTCTTTTTTTTTATTCTCTTGCTTGTTCTTGTGTTTTGACATAACTTTAACGATATAAAGACGTAATATAATTGCTAATCTGTTTTTTTTTTCATATTATATTTATAATAAGAATGTTGTGTTATTTATAGAAGAGCTACATACTGTTACATCCTGTATTTTATTTATTTTTTATTATTACACACCAAATATTTATTATTATTATTGAAAAAATGGAAGGTATCCTACCTCAATCAGATATCCAAAGTTATTAAATAATTGTCTTGATCAAGTTTGTGTTAACTCTTTATTTTTCAGGTGGGCTGTTTTATCTAATTACTAGCTTTAACCCTTCAAAAATGATAAAACATTAGTTCGCGTCTTCGCTAAGCCCTAAAATATATTAATTGTATCTTTTTGGCGGTCCACGGACAGGCGGCGGTAGCAGCACGCCGTTTAATTTGTTTTTTTTTTAGTCGTGACTTCAAACGACATTAGAGATGTTACAAATTTACGGACGAACAGACAGACAGACGGATGAACCAGAAAACGAAACTATTTTTGATACGCGCACACAGCTGAGCATAGAAGTTCCATTTTTGGTAACCCTGATTGGATTGAGCGCATCGTAGACTCTAAGGAATTGTAAAAAAAACCTACAGGAGCGACGAAATTTCTCGAAACATTTTATTTCTGGTGAAAACAGCGGTGCATCAAGGTAAGTTTACAAAATCATAAATGCGGCCACGGACGTGTCCATTGTGTCGTTAATTAAGTTAAAAAAACTACGGCACTTAATACTAGTTTAAGGTGAACGCTTCAAAGAGAACAGAGAAGAAATAAAAAGAGAAACATCATCAGAAGTGTGGCCAGACCACGTACAAGAGCGTGGCGAACCCAAAATAATTGGAATAGATGGCAGAAATGTTCGCGAGTGCTGCAAGTTGATTATTTATATTATGACTTTGATTAAAACTTATAACGGCACTAGAAAATCGAAGACACCATTGATCGTTCACCATCCAATTTCTGTTCCTGATAGTTAATTACCTGAGACAGCATCATCATAGATTGTTTCACATACCAATACACAGAAACAATCATTCTATTGCTACTATTCTTGTCTTTTATTTGTTCTTCTTATGTGAAATTAAAAATGACGGTTATTTTACATGCCGGTTACTAAAGAAAAAGTATTTACTTATTTATAGTCGACACCCATGAAATAGTAATACCAACATTAATCAAAATATCTGAGCATTTTTTTAGATTTCTCCTACCGGCAGTTTTTTTTTAATAAAAAATAGAGATGTGAACATAGAATACGTGTCACATCAATTTTACAATACAATACACAGTTAAATATACTATTCTAAACCCTGGCAATTGGGTGGAACGTGAAATGAAATGAACGTGAAAAAATACGCGTCTTTAAGGCCTACATGTACTATATTTTTGACGTTAATGTTAATTTAACGATAACGTTAATGATAATTTTGACGTGTAATGCGGGCTCGGCGATAGCAACTTCGCTATCATTGCCGCCTTCGGGTTTTCTGGCGCGGGGCTCAAGCCCCATCTCCGGCCGTTTGATTTAGATTTTTTTTGCCGTTAATTCGAACGAAATTACGGACGTTACACGAAGTTAATGGACAGACAGACAGACAGACGGACGGGCAGACAGTAAAATTATTATGTTTGATATTTCAAATTTGTTTCTATGTGAAATATGTTAGGAAACAAGTTAACGTGGTCGATTCAGATAACTCATTATCTTGTTCATTTATATCATTAACTTGAGACTTGTGTGTTTTATTTCAGGATAAATAAATAAAATAAAACCTGCCGATAGTTATATATTGAAAATGCTACAGCTATGCTGAACCATCACTTTGGATGTTGATCTGTTCCATATCTCTGGGCGTTCCGAAGCAGGATTCTCCTACATCTTTATAAGAGTTCTTATGTACATATGTACATTCTTAATTCTTATGTGTGTTCTCTCAGTATATTTAGAATTAAATAGTACAGAATAATATCTAATAAATGTATGTCTACTGCAGCAAGACTGGTACGCCAAGGAATTCTGGTACCAACACTGATGTATGGAGTGAAGCCTGGAGCTGGCAGAAGAGGAACGAAAGTAGACTGGATACAGAGATGAGAACATTTATACGTATGTACGTGTGGAAAATCCATTGATGATAGAGTAAAGAATTAAGATATTAGAAATGAATGTAAAGCTGATCTTAGCATCCTTAATAGAATTAAAAAAAGTGATGGTTCATTTATTTTATTTTTGAATTTTTATTTCTTAAGTTAGTTAATATTACAATTTGTATACTAACTATTATTAAACACTTTACATTCTTAAATCTATTACTAATATACTATCTATAATATAATATAATAATAACCTACATATTTACATTCACATCTAATCTAATCTATGGTACAATCTATAATTAATAATACGTCTTATGCTCTACAATTCTATACTATTTTTAAATATTTATAGGATTTGTTTTTAAATTCATTAATCTTATTTATATTCTTCATGTTTTCTGGCATCTCATCATATATTTTTACACCTCTGTACATTAGACAATTCTGTGTATATACTTTTTTCTTATATGGTAATCTTATTCTATTCCTATTTCTGGTGTTATATGTATGTACATCACTATTTAAAATAATTTTTGTTCAAAAAATATTTTGGCATTTTGTTATTGAAAATTTTATGTATAAATATGAGAATGCGGTTTGGGCATGTTGAGCGAATGGATGAGAAAATAACGGTAAGAAAGATTACATATGTGGGGTATAAATGCAAAGGCAGCAATATCTAAAAAATATTGAACTATAAAAATTTGATAATGTGCGGATTTTCTTACGACGGAATTGGTGAACGTTGCATTGTGTAGAGCGATCACTTGAGCCAGCTCATGTGGGTTGTATTCTCTGGGCCATTGTATAAAAAGGCTTCCACACACGTTTCACATATTCATAGCTCCGTTTCAGTGAGACTTCTATAATTCATCTTAACGAACTGAATCGCTTCAGATTAGCTTTGTTTTTGGCATTTCTTCGTCGGCCATAGGAGCCCCGAAATCGGCGATGGACGCATTAACGCGGCGTGTCCAGGTTCGGGCCCGCGGAATGCCGTCCCTTTACGAAGGGCACGGGAGCCGACGGGAGGGTGACAACATTTTTGGAAATTGTATCCGACAGATTTACTAATAATTGTCATCGGTGCCCCGTTCGCGGAGCGGCCGGTGACATTTTTGAAGCCCCCGACAGCGGAGGAGTTCGACAATATACGAAGGGCTCTGGGAGAATTCGGGAGCAGATGGCGTTCTGTGTAGTCGAAATAATCGCCGAGATCTTGATGAGACGTTTGTATAATAAATATTGAAGGCAGCAGTGCGCTGGCGGAGAGGATTGAAGCGATTCTCGTAATTGTTAGAGGTTGCAAAAAAGGTTTATTTTATTTAACTTCAACTAAAATGACTTTCTGTTAAATACTTTAATATATTTTGATTCGTAGTTTTATATAGAGTATCTTATTTTGAGATCAATTGGACTTTGTTATGTGAAAAGAATCCAATCCACAACATCGTAAAAATTACTTTAGTGCACCAAACTGATGCCAGAAAGTCAGAAAACGTAAATAAAAGTTGGGTTGTTCACAATTACGAATAATGAGCTTTTTAATTGATTGAATTCATTAATTTCATACCTGTCAAACTTAAAAATTCTAAATTGGGGACATTACAATGTAATACAATATCTGTCAAGATACAGAAATAGCAATACTCCGATTGTCTACGTGCTGTTTGGCCCTGTAGAGGCCACTTCGCGGCCATTGGTGTCCGCAGTCGGCTGTAGAGGCAGCTTTGCGGCCGATAGTCTATGCCAATATGTGGACGCCTCGCGGCTAGTGTTGACTCCTGCGTGGTCATTGGCGTCTGCAATCGGCTGTCGCATTGTGCTTGCTGCTTAAACGATTACAACCGTGCAATACTGGGCAAAACACAGGCGCAAACACCTTCGCACCTGTGTCACATAAAGTCCCGAAAACCCTTCTGGATACAAGGAGAGAGGCTCCTCCTCGCGCTCCAGAGGACAGATGGAAACTCGATCGGAAATCGTCCAACGTGAGAAATGCACATCTCATACGTGACCCCACTGAGAGACAACCTGAGCTCCCACTGCCTCGTAAACTCTGGTCCTCCACCAACGGAATACGATGCTCTCATAGCCGTTGCGCACTCCTGATGCATAGGTGGGGCATCACGAGGGAGGTGTGAACCAACAGACCATCGAACACGTGGTCAACGAATGCCCGCTCCACTCATTCCCAGATGAGGTCCTGAAGCCCTAGACTGACCACAAGCATACATATACCTCTCTGATCCCCCCCCATGCGAAAGAAGAAGAAAAAGAAGACGGTGCAGATGTTCCAACCAGATTTTTTTGCAAGATTTTCATCATAAGATTTGACTTATATTTTTTTTAACAATATTTTCATATGAAAGTATGTTCTTAAGATAAAGTTACCAGATTCGGTCCCCAGAGGAATGATTTATTAAGAAAGGATACATTATAGAAGTCTTACAGAGACGGAGCTATTTATATATGATAAAAGTGGATAGAAGTCTCTTATACGATGGCTCAGGATATACAAGTATCATTACCAGTTGCGAAATCTACGAGTATGTATACTAACTTGTTAATGAGAAAAAAAATAACAACAGATGTCTCTGGCAGAGACCAGTGCAATACATGAAATGTTTTAATTTTTTGAACACTGACGTTATTTATTGCAAAGAACTCCATTATTTTAAATATAAAAATTAAAAAAACGCAATGTTTTTTTATGAGAGTTCAATATTTTATTAGCTGGAAATAAACAAAAATTTAAAGAATAATTTGATAAACGAACAGCTTAATATTTGTTATTCTCCCCTTCTAAATATATTTAATACTACATAAAAAATTGTTTTTGAGGTATCTACGTTTTTAAAAAATATAGCCTTCAATAATCACTTATATTTTATAATTTATCTGTTGCTTTCACTGATATAAATTATAATGAAAATGTCACCTGAACTTGTTGTATTGACCTGATATTCCCGTAATCAGCAATTTTGAGAATACCTTTACTACCTGAAATCCATCCTTATAATGTTTAATTGCCCATATCTTAATAATTTAAAAAGGTAAACACCCAACTATTTTATGTATTTGTAAAGCTATTAACTGTATCCTCTGTATTATTATTAAGGTTTTTCCAAAATATTTGTATATAAACTCAAGAATAATAGCTATGTTTATCAGTTGATAATGGCCTAAACAGCCGAAACGATCGTCCTGTAAGAGACTAATAAAATATTGAACTCTCATAAAAAACATTGTGTTTTTTTTAATTTTTATATTTTACATGAAATGTTCTTGATTCGAACATTCATACATATGGAACTTTTAAGAATTTGATAATCTTCTTAAAATGGAATTGGTGAACGTTGCACTGTGTAGAGTGATCACTTAAGCCAGCTCATATGGGTTGTAAGCCCTGAGTTATCGTATAAGAGACTTCCATCCAGTTTTCTAACAGTGAATTTTTAATATTAATAGTAATTACTTTTACATTTATTTTAATGTATTAGTTTATTATTTTACAAAAAGTGTACCTATCAGGAATATTTAAAAAATGCAACTTTGATGTCGTTTGTCTCGTTAACTGTTGAAATTTCATGCAAGGTGTAAAGAATACTTTGTATTCAAAATTGAATGAAAAAGACTTACCCGAAGTTTTTACGACTAATAACATTTTTGTTCGATGATTTAACGAACTGAACTCGAACGGAAGAAATCGAAAAAATAGTTCTAAAAACATTGTCATTTGATACATTGATGCTTCAAAGATTTCTCGAATGTCGAGTACGTGGTTTTAATTTAAAATAAAAAAGTTAATCTACACTCTATAATGTATAAAGAGGTGAAGTTGGTAAGTTTGTAAGTTTGGATATAGGAGGTAATCTCCGAAGCTACTCATCCGATTTCAAAAACTTTTTCACCAATATTCAGAATGGACCTTCAGGGTGGTTAAAGGTTATATATTATCTAGTAAAAATAAAATAGCTTTTCGTGGTGACCTATTTTATAACTTAAGTCGACGAAAAAATGTGTTTTTTACGAACGCTGCCTTAACGGTAATAGATATTTAAATATTTTCTAAAGAGAAATTGTAGAACTCAGAAAGGCCTATAAAAAAATCTGCGACGAGATATATCTATATATTAGGTCCTTACATATGAAATTGACGTTTAGTATGGGAGGAACATAAAGCCGATTTTTTTTTATTATAATATATTTATTTAATCAAAGTATGTACCATTGCTATCTATGCACTTTTGCCATCTCATAGGTAGTTCATCGATCCCTTTACTTAAAAAACCATTCGGACGGGAATCGATAAAATCTTTGAAGGCGGTTTGGACTGCCCAATCGGAGTTGAATTTTTTCCTTTGCAAGAAGTTATCCAAATTTCGAAAAAAATGGTAATCTGTTGGGGCAAGGTCCGGAGAGTACGGTGGATGTCTTGGACATTCCAATTTCAACCACCTCTAATTTGGTAGCCGTCTGTTGTGCAGTGTGTGGTCTAGCGTTATCATGAAGCAGCAGTGGCCTAGAGCGATTAACCAGCCTCGGTTGTTTAGCGGCTATCTTTTCCATCATGGTTTGCAGTTGCTGACAATAGACATCTGCCGTAATCGTCTGGCCAGATTTAAGAAAGCTGTAGTGAACGACACCAGCACTAGTCCACCAAACGCTCACAAGTAATTTTTTGGAGTCAATTTTCGCTTGGGGCATGGTTTGGCTGGTTTGGCAGGGTTCAGCCATTGCGATGAGCGCTTCTGATTATCGTACAGGATCCACTTTTCATCACAGGTAATGATTCGATTTAAAATCCCTTCATTATTGTGCCGGTTGAGTAATGCAACGCAGCAGTCAACGCGCGTTTGTTGATTTGCTTCACTCAATTCGTGAGGTACCCACCATTCAAGCTTTTTCACCTTACCAATTTGCTTCAAGTGGATTAAAACAGTTTTATCACTAACACCGCAGCCTGCAGCTAACTCGGATGTGGTTTGCGATGGATCCGCTTCCACAATAGCCTTCAATTCTTCATTATCAACTTTGGTCTCCGGCCGTCCACGGGGCTTGTTCTGCAGGTCGAAATTTCCAGAACGAAAACGTTGGAACTAAAAACGCACTGTGTTTTCTTTTGCGGCACCGTCGCCATACACATCATTAATCCTTCGAGCCGTTTCTGCAGCACTGGTGCCACGGTGGAACTCGTACTCGTAAATAACGCGATATTTCAAGTTTTTCATTTTGTAAACTGAGTGACGCAAAGAAAAAAACAATTGAGGAAAAAACAAATGAATTATAATTTTCAAAACACAAATACATGAGTAAATAGCTGTATAAATTTGGATTTGGAATTCCTAACCAAAGAGAAGATATTTGAGATCAAATTTGCCAGTACGGCAAAACATCAATTTCATATGTAAGGACCTAATATAAAGGTTAATTAACATATTCATAAAAATGAATAAAAGATATGTTTAAAATTAATTTTAATCTGTCGTGGGTAATTTAAGTAGGTAATGTTAAATTCACATCATAATAACAACAATTATGCTTATCGTCAGGAAAATTTTATGTAGATAAAAATTGCCTTTTACACGACATTGTTTGGACGAGTAGTTTAGATTTTATTGATTTTTCACTGATGCTATTATAATCTGAATTCCACGCGGTCGAAGCTGCGGGAACAGCTGGTAAAAAAAATAACCCATAAAAACCAAGTTTTTAATATACTCCCTTTCTTTGTAAAATATAACAATAATTAAAGACGAATTAAAACATATAACATAACACTAAACTAACAGAAATTTAATATATTTCTAAAATGTCAGATGTTTTGAAATGTCAAGATTTTGATAGATTCAATTATCATCAATATCGTACCTTATGAATTTCCAGCGTCAAATGATTTAGTCAGAATCAGATTTGAGTAATGTAGAATTCTTTGAAACTAAGCAGAAATAAATTATTATTTGTTTTTTTCCTAAAAAACCCAATTTCGCTGTCATCTGTGAACCAATTGTTTTGTAAATTTTCGAAATTCGTAGTAATGTACCTATTATACCGACGGAGTAATTCAAATTTAGAAAATATTCTGCGACGTTATCGGTCCGCCGCGGCGTTGCTAATCAAACTTTTCTAATGATTCCAATTTGAAAAAACCAATAAAATTTCTAAAAATCCGAAATTATACTATAATTATTAATTTTTTTTAACGAAAATTTGAAAGATCTTCTTGATCGTCGCCACGAGTCTGCTTGCCAAGTTTCAGCTCGATTGGATCACAGGAAAAAGGTAAAAAATCGATCCAAAGTTTTTGTTGACGGCAAGCAAGCAGACTCCACGAGTTAATATAAAGGGAGTAAAAAATAAAATAAAAATTTGTTCGCAAAAAGAAGAAAAATTGTATGACCGTTTTACTCAATAATTCAGATTATATTCCTCTGGGCTCGATCAGCGATCAATCACTGCGGAAATGTATTGATGCTGGGTCAGAATATTGACCCCGATCGTTCGCGCCGCGCATTCCCGATTAACCGCGCTAGGACGTGACGCCGCAAAGCGTCAAATCTGTTGTGCGGAGTGGGAGGGAATAGGTACTGAAAAAATACCGCATCAGTAGAAAAATAATAAACTCAATTACCAATATACAATACAAGTTTAGATATCCCCAAACTGCCTAAGTGAACATTTTAAAATTATGTTTTACTAACTAGCTGTTCGGTACCCGGCGATGCACGGGTTAAGGATTAACTTTTTTAAGGCTTTACCCAATCGAGTTTCTCCAGGGTATGCTTGGCTACAATAGTTTGGAGACTAGAAGGAATGTGTATTTGATTACACATTTTTATCGATTGTTGCGCGGTATGATCGACAATACTGAAATTATGCAGAGCATTGGTTTGTATGTTCCTGATAATTACCTTAGACATCGTCAGCATAGATTGTTTCACATTCCAATATACAGGACCAACCTGCCGATGGTTATGCCTGTTGGAAGAGCCACAGCTATGCTGAACAAAATCGCTTTGGATATTGATATATTCCATGTGTCTGAGGGGGTTTTCCGAAGCAGGATTCTCCTACACCTCTGACCAGATTGTACAGGTCACTTTTAATTGGTTAATAAAAAATTGTTATTTTAATATACAATATGTATGTGTGTGTATATATGTATGTATATGTATATGTGTATGTATGTATATATATGTGTATAATTTCATAATATGTATGCATTAAACATAAAGTTTGTAATGTACATATTATGTAATAAATAAAAATTGAAATTGAAATTGAAATTGAAAAAAAGTTGAAAATAAATTTGTGGGAGGAAATAAAGGTTCGATTGATTTGAAAATCCCCTAATAAAAACAATGTTTCCATTTAATCAAGGCTGGGATGGATAGATGTCTAGGGAAGAAATACGGCCTATTTTTTCCGTCGGGAATATGTATGCAAGATTTGGGACCGATCCGTGAAGCGGTGTAGATTTGTACAGAAAATATATCTGGGGGAGGGGACGGGTCAGAGGGGGAAGGGTTTAGTTTCTTGCCATGTCTTGTTTAAAGTTTAATAAAACTTTAAACAAGACATGACTAGTAAAAAAAACAAGTTCTGTAAGTTAAACATATATACAACTTTTGATAGATGTGTGGAAATGGGGAACGTTACATTACTTAAAGTAATCACTTAAGCCAGCCGTACGATAGGTCGTAAGCCCTATCCATCCATTCTTAGCGCCTCCAAGAAAGTCCTCAATGCTGCTTTATTGCTGGCTGCCATTTTCCAGTATTGCTGCCCCAGGGCCCGGCAGTCCGCGACGACACCATCTAACTACCCCAATTTCGGTCTTCCGACACTTCTTCTGCCCATTGGGTCATTAAACAACACCCTTTTTGGGGGCTCCAGATCACCCATACGGTGTAGATGTCCCAGCCAGCGCAGTCTGTTAATCTTAATGAACTTGACTACGCTGACGTCCTGGTAAAGATCACAGAACTCGGTGTTGTATCTTTTACGCCATGTTTGACCGTCATTAATACATCCATGTATACGGCGTAAGATTTTTCTTTCAAATGTGTCTATGTTTTCGTCGTGATAAGTTAATGTCCAGGTCTCCGAGGCGTATGTTAAGACTGGTCTAATCAATGTCTTGTAGTCTTGTAGAGCGTGGTCTTAGTTTTTCTGGGCAGTAGGCGTGGTCTCAATTGTCCAATGAGACCAAAGTAATTCCGGTTTGCTGCAATGATTCTTTTCCCAATCTTTACACTAGTATCATTATGGTTAGTAACAATGGAACCAAGTTATGTGAATTGTTACACTGTTTCAAATGTGTGGTTAGGTCGAAAGCCCTATGAACAGTCAAAAAAACTTCATACCTACTTTCCCATATACAAATACAGCTTCATCTCTAAGCGACCTCTGTAATATATACCTATCTTGACTAATGATGTCCCCTTGGAGATAACATTCATTGTGTTCTTGAAAAATTTGGATATACTCAAAATTACATCTAATAAAACGTAAATTAATTTCAAGTTTGTTATTTGCCTCCAACACCCGCGACCCCTTAAAAATATGTTTGATGTGTATCTTTCCTCTCGCTTTCCTGCAATCTGTGGCAGTGATTTCGTGAAAATGGACGGAAATGCGTAACAGGAAATAAGACACCAGGGAAGCGCGCAATTTCATTTAACCAATCATCGCGCGCGATGGAAAAAAATCATCGTTTATAAACAAATGCGTGTCCAACAAGTACAATCACATCGAAAACGCACGCTTCCAACAGCCTATGCTTCTAATTTTGTATATATGCCACGTGGCTGGTGTTAAGCGTGTGGATGTTGTAACTTTGATATATTTTGGCTTAAATATTCGAAACTATCCAATAAATACTTAATTTTTTAACATCAATGTAAACAATAACTACCCTTAATGATTTACATTATCAAATTTTATATAATTTATGGAACTATTTTTAAATATTTATTCAAAGTTTTCACACAATATGTATGGCGGCACACTAACTACGAAAATAAATAAAAACATATAATTGACCGACCAAATTTCTAAACAAAATGCGTATTTTTTTTTAATACATACACTGTACAACGTACCACTAAAAAAACAATGTATTTAAAAAATGTAAAAAGTAACACATAAAGATGTATGAAAAAAGATATGATTAACGAAACATAAAGAAAATGATATAAAGTATTAAAAAATTACAAAATAATGAAAAAATAATAAACAACTCAAATATAAAACTCAAAAAGCAATAAAATCAAAAGCAAATAAAATAATAGTAAGCAAATCAAGTCTGAAATTCAAGGAACAAACAAAATTATTGTAAGCAAGTTAATGTGTATGTAGATATATATGGTACCTACCTAGTGCGGCAAAATTCAATAATAAATAAATGCACGTACATTTTCTTTACTTGTATTTACTAATTAATACATATATAGGTATAAGCTTTTTTAAATGTTGATGTTAATTTCTGTCGCTCCTCAATTGGTGTTTTTAATTGTGAGATGTCAAATGTTACGGCATCATATGCGAACACTGTAAGGCTCGCTCGTTTTTTTACTCCCTTTATATTAACTCGTGGCGTCTGCTTGTCTTCTTGCCGTCTTGTCTTCTTATCTGACGAAAAAACTTTAAACCCCTTTCCCGTGATCCAATCGAGCTGAAACTTTGCAAGCAGACTCGTGGCGACGATCAAGAAGATCTATCAAATTTTCGTTAAAAAATAATAATAAATTTTTGGATTTTTCTAATTTTTAATGGCTTTTTCGTACAACTTACTAAGTTGTACGAAAAATGTTTACGAAAATATGAAAATATTTAGGAAATCTGATTATAGTATAATTTAGGAATTTTGGAATTTTTTTATTAAGGTACAGATATACATGCCACTTAGTGGCATGCTCATAAATCAACCGGCGGTTGTATGGCTAGTGGCATGCTCGTTACTAGCAATGCGCGTACACACATGCCACTAATAAGCAAGGCCTAAAGAAGGTCGATACTGCGCATGGTAATGTGCCACTAAATAAGCATGTTTTTCTGAGGCTTTACTCCCTTTCGTAGCGTCGCTCGACCGAAGCCCAACGCGTAGGTTAAGTGAAAAAAAAAAATGTTTCAACTAGTAATTGAGAAATGGAGTGTAATAAAAAGTTGGTTTTTATTGGTTACTTTTTTTATATTTATTTATTTATTTAATACGCGGTACAACGTACCATTAAAAACACAATGTATATATTGATAGGTAATAACAAAAAAAGGAGATAAGGTATAATTCTATCAAAAATAATTAATAAAGTGATATATAAAGAAAAATAAAACATTAAGTGAATATCATAAAGTGTAACAAAATTACATCAAATGAAATAATAGTTATCAAATCAAATATGAAAGTCAACAATCAATAAAACTACAACAAATTAAAAATTATGTCTGAAATTCAAGAAGCAACAAAATTACAACAAAATGAAATAATTGTAAACAAATCAAATCTGAAACTCAAGAAGCAATAAAAATGACAGTAAAATAAAATGAAATGTAAAATTCAAAAATCTAAAAATTCAACTAATATTCAAAATTGAACGAGGAAGACTGCCCGACGTTGTTGCTGCTAACTGCGAAGCGCCCCGTACATCTCGCGACGGATAAGCTCTGCGCGGAGGTTTTAATTTTATAAATAAATACAATGATTATGTATGAGGTCCCGAATCGATGGGTTCGCGCGATGGGCAGGCCGACGAATTCCTTCATATTTGAAATTTCACAGTGGCGGTTCGTCAAAAGCAGAGGGCGGCGCGACCTGTCGCGGGGGCTAGCAAAGGACAAAAAAGGACGAAGGCACTAGATCCCGTCCTAAATAAAACAACTTTCGTTTGACCGCCGCCGATGGGCCGCGCAAGAAGCTGATGTTTTAATTATGTGACCTTGGGAGGCTGGAGAATCCGGAGACGGGAGCGCACGGAGATAAAGCATATAATAGTAAAAATTCCAAAACTTTTGTCGGTAACGGAAAGCTTTACGAAAGTTGCGAAGATCGCAAAGGTCTCGCCCTCAAACCTTGAACGAATATGGCGATTGAAAATAATAAGGCTCTAAAAATCCAAGATTATTCTATAATTATTGATTTTTTTTAAACGAAAATTTTTTAGATCATTTTTATCGTCGTCACGAGTCTGCCTGCAAAGTTTCAGCTCGATTGGATCATGTACCTTTATGTACAGATCCACAAATTCATTTAACACAAACTATCACCACATTGACATTTTCAACGCAATAATAAGAAACATAAAACAAACAATATCTACACTACCGCACCCAAACTAATTTGTACATTATATCTTCCCTTCTACTCCCGTCCCACATTCCCCTCCACCCTCTCCACTCGCTATTAAAGTAAGTTAAAGTTAATTTTTATATTCAGTGGAATATTTATAATTGGCATAATTGTAAAAACCATTATTTCATATTTTTAAGATTGTTGTTTTGCTGTTAATTTTCCCCAAAACAAAATAAATAAATAAATAAGTAATGGAAAGCTTTACGAAAGTTGCGAAGATCGCAAAGGTCTCGCCCTCAAACCTTGAACGAATATGGCGATTAAAAATAATAAGGCTCTGAAAATCCAAAATTATTCTATAATTATCGATTTTTTTTAAAACGAAAATTTGTTAGATCATTTTTATCGTCGCCGCGAGTCTGCCTGCAAAGTTTCAGCTCGATTGGATCACGGGAAAAGGGTTAAAAATCGATCCAAAATTTTTTCGACCGACAAGCAAGTAAGCGAGCAGACGCTACGAGTTGAAATAAAGGGAGTAAATATGGTTGTTTATTGATGAATATAAAAATATAAGGGGTGGGAAATATAATATATTATTTCCATTTATGTGTAAATAAAACGGATATTTTATACGAACCGTACATTTCACTGAGAAGCAAACCTCGACGTTTTACTGAAGTTTTATCCAGCGTCATCAGGAGAGCGTCCTGTCACCGGTGGAGGCTGGACTATTCGGCCTCCTCCCCTGCGGTGATGGGACTGATGACGCTGGATAAATAAGACTTTAGCGAAACGTCGAGATTTGCTTCTCGGTGAAATATACGGTTCGTATGAACGTGGTAGATAGAATAAAAAAAGGAGTGCTGAGATGGTTTGGTCATGTGGAACGTATGAACGAGGAAAGGATGGTTAAGAAAATATATGAGGCGAGTGTTGAAGGCAACAGGAACAGAGGGCGTCCGCGAAAGACCTGGCACGATCAGGTACTACAAGTATTTGAGGATGGCCCTGTTAAAAGCCGCAACAACCGTAGAACGTGTATGAGAAAATATATGAATGTGGCCGAAGCAAAACTGGTGTGCCAGGATAGAAGAGTGTGGCGTTCAATCCTCTTTGCCTACCCTTGCGGGGAATCGGCGTGATGGTTAGTTAGTTAGTTAGTTATGAAATATCCATTTTATTGAATACGTATATATGTCCAACGACCGTAATAATAACCTTAACCCTTTAATATTCCCATTTCCGTTAGTACATTCACTAAGTGGAAAATAATTTACCACTATCCTAATAGCGTTTAACTGATATATTTCAAAGTTCAATGATTGATATAAAAGAATATAACAAACAAAAAATAATCAAATAATCACCATAACGCGTACTGTGTCTATCGATGTGTTTAATGATTAAAATTAGTTAGTTTAGCATTAAAATCAACAGAAAGGAGAGCACTTAATTCGTAACGGTAAATGAAGCAATCTGTCACGAAATTATTTTTAAAAATTAGTAATAAATATTAATTGTATAGAATGCTCTGTAATTCATAAATAATAATTGTAATGTTTAAAAAAATCATGTGTGGTGTAAAGGGATGGTCAGTTGAAGAGCCACAGATCACTCCAGGACAATAATAATAATAATTATTATTATAATATGATAATTTATATTGCGCCGTTTTCGCGAGTACTCACCTCAAGGGCGCTTTGCAGATAAAATTATCTACAACAACTTACTGCTAAAAACTTATTTACTATTACTTACTCACTAGATGGCATGCAAGACATGGAATAAACGTGTAATACTTTGATAGTTGGGAGTGCCTGGAAGAATTAGGTGTCTTCGCGGAGTGCACATTAGGAGTGTAAAATATTAGCTAGTGTTGTAGTGGTTCGATTCCATAGGTTTTTATAGGATTGTCTAAATAAATGCGTCTTTAGTTGTTTTTTGAACTGCGGTAAGTTGTCTCAGTTTATTAAGTAGTTTGTTCCATAACTTTAGTCCAGCCACCGCGAAAGCACGATCATCGAAATTAGTTTTGTGGATAGATCGACGTATAGAGCTGACCACAAGAGTCGACGATGACAGTGAGTTGGAAGAAGGAGAGCCAGGGAGAAGAAGAATACTCTATGGTTCTTCCCTGTTGCTATTCATGTACAGGTCTGCGTAGTATAGTTAATCCTTTTTGCTTCTTACTGGTCTCACCAAGACACGCAAGCTGTTAACTGAAACACCGACTAACCTGGGGACACATCTTGCAGTGGTACTTCCTGGGTGCTCCGCTGTGCTGCTGGGAGCCCCCCAGCCTGGGGCTGCCGGCCTGCTTCGGCTGGGGCACCACCAGGAGCGACCCCGGGCCCCCGCCGCCGGGGGAGGAGCTGGACGACCCTGGGGGAAACACTGAACATTAGGCTGAATCACGAAATTGGCTCGATTCATTCTCGGCAGCACCGATAGGTCGCTCCCATGTGGGGGTTGACCTCAGGGTTGCATTTTATATGAACTTCTATGCCCGTCCTTACATACAATCTAGAATATTGAAATAACTACGTATTAAATATTTTAAAGATTAAAGTAAGATTTTACATTTTTCTTTAATCAGAGAATATCTTTAATCCAAATTCTGAATAGTGTAGGCTATTCAGAATTTGCAATTCATTTGATAGAGAAAAACCACAAATTTGACCAATCCTTGGGTGTAGGTGTGCTTCATAGAAATAATATAGGTATACGTCTCAATAATTTGGAAAGCATTAAAAATAAAAAAATCTTTAAAATTAGATAAAAAATATTTAATTAATAAACTAGATTTGTCACATAGTCCAATTCTAGATATATTCCCCTTCCAATTAACTGCACCCAACCATACCCGCTCTCTTTCACTCAACCCCCACCACAGTTGACGTTCTGTCTCTTACTTCCCTTAATGATTTCTTGATTGCTTGTAATTCTGTTTTTGTTTAGTTAATACCCAACCCTGATGAAGACTCAACAGTGAGTTGAAACTAGTTGGTGTATACTCAATAAAGTGGTGTTATACAAATAGTTATTTTATTTAAAGATATCCTTCAATATTATTAAAGTGAACAGTATAGTGTGGGGTCCATATCGGAGAATTAAATTACAACTGAGTTCTAACTATAGGCGTACGCACTGTTATTATGCGGTTTATGGAGTTGAAGTCTTTTGCAGCCTTCGACAATACTTAAGGTCGAAGTTGCAGCTAACCTGATCTTCCCGCCGATAGTCCCGCGGCTCCGTACAGCATCTGGCTGACGGCGGCCTGGTGGTGGTGGTGGTGGTGGTGGTGATGCCCGCCGAGGGACAGCCTGTCGCCCTCGCCCCCGCCGCCCTTCTGGTGGGACATGGCCCCCAAGGGATCCGACGTGTTCATTTTGGCCTGGAAAATATATATTGAAGAGTTAAGGTTATGATGACGGTCGTTAGACATATTTACTGTAAATAGTTACGGATACCGTATGTTTTCCCGAGAAACGATTCTCGACGTTTCGTCGAGGTCGTATTCAACGTCATCAGGAGAACGACCTGTACCCGCGTAGGTATATTATATACATACGCAGGGTGAACCAGAGTTAGCAGCAGAAACTTGGCCGATAGATTCCTGCCTATGTTACGATTCTAAAATGTTCGAGCGACCATGACCGAATATCAAGAGTTATGGAGATATACAATATTAAAGTTTGCATTTTTTTTCATTATTTCTGACTTATATTTTGCAAAAAGTTGAAGTATCATTACAGTAACTTATATTGATTATGAAAAATTCATTTGCTTCAAAACGATTTAAATATTGTAAACAAAAACATTGTAAAAAAAAAACATTTTTCAATTTTCGTAAGGTTTTTCTCATTTTGTTCGACATGTAATATAGTGAATGAATTTATCATAATTGAAATAAGTTACTGTAGTGATAGTTCAACTTTTTGCAAAAAAAAAGCCAGGAATATTGAAAAAAAAATGCAAACTTTGATACTGATATTAGGTCATGGTTGCTTGAACATTTTAGACTCATAACATAGGCAGGAATCTACTGGCTAATTTTTTGCTGCTATCTCTGGTACACCCTGTATATACATATAATTTACGCCCCCGGAAACATTAATTAGTCCGCCCTATACATGACATAATATATTTTTCAAAAAGAGCAAAATGTTTTTGCGGTGACATTATAAACATATTAAATAAAAGTAAAAATGTTTTAGTTTTCACCACTTATATATTGAAAATATCAACATATTTCAGGACCAGTGGTCCCTTCGTCAGGATACAATGTACACTAACAAATTAAAAATCAAAAATTGAAATATAGACAGTAAAAATAAAAATAAAATAATGTGTGGGAAATAAATAATAATTAAGTATTAACATGAAAATAAATTTAAAAGACAACTATTCATAAATATGACCTGGCAATTTATAATCTTACATTTATTCTTATTTCTTAAGTTTCTAATTTATCTAACTCTAATTCTGTATAATTTGTATGAAAAATTTGTAAACCCTTATTAATAACAAAAGAATGATCCGTAGCCAAAAGGTGACTCGAAAATGCGGAATAATTATTGCTAATAATAATTATTTGAGGTGTTTAAGTAGCAATAATATTATATAATATAATATTATTTAGATGACATTATGTTATACCATCTTTTAATTTTTTTTAGGCATATCAAGCCTATATTTGTGCTAAACAAAAATAAATAAATAAATAAAAATTGCATTGGATTTAATTCAGTACATTGGGATTTTTTCTTTCTGTCAATAAAATCAACGAACGCAATTTTAACCGGATGTATTTTTTAAGCAATATAATAAAGGAAAACATGAACTGTGCACATCGAACAGTTAAAATTCTATGCAGGATTAAGAATAACGATTTGATTTATAACGCCTTATAAATTAGGCATAACTGCATTACAATGAGGGTTGTGATAGAAAAAATACGGCGGGGTCTGTAACACCCCTCTTATATTAGAAATGACCCCTCGGACACGTCTTGGCGGGGTACGTGCGCGGGGTAAAAAGGTCTCAAATATATTATTTATTACGCGCAACACTTGTTAACTCGACCGCTCCCAGGATATTAAGAAATTCAGACAGACGAGCCACAAATTTGAAAAGAACGACGCATTTCTATGGCGCGATTGTATTAAGCTGTGGTCAGGGATGGAACATTCTTTCTAAGTGTCTTCATATTAAGTTTGGCGTATTTTTAATATTTTTATAGTCTTTGTGTTGTAATGTTTCATGAGGGTGGATTATATTAAAAACAAAACTCATCAAAATTGATGGGAAAAATAAAAGAACCAAAAAATTTCGTCACCCGTTTTATAGCTGCGAAGTGTCTCAACACATTTATGTACGACAAAATGTTAATTTTTATTTTATTTTTTATTTACTTATTATAAATTAATTATAAAACATATTATACACAACCAATAAGATTTTTAATTAAGATAAAGCATAGAAGACTCATAGAGGCTATGCTATTAATATGGGAAATGGGTATGGAGGTTTTTTAGGATGGCCCAGAGCTTATGCCCTCTATAAGCTGCCTTAAGTGAGCTGCAAAATCTATGTTATATATATTATACAATGTCATGAAAAGGACTGTAGATGTTTCTGGCATAGTCGCTTCAAATTTTTTAAAGTTTTTCAGATTTAGAACATATAAACAACTTTAAAAAACTTGTATAAAGGGTGGATGCTCTTTCGGTGGCATTGGTAAACGTTGCATTGTGTAAAGTGGTCACTTAAGCCGACTCATATAGGTTATAAGTCCTAGGCCGTCCTATAAAATCTTCCATAAATATGCCCAATTAAATATCTTTGTCTCCCTAATAATATTTTTTTTTATCTTAAAGTAGGTAATACAATAATTTTTATATTTCCTAATATATACAGCATAAGATAAGACGTAATTAAATTTTTAATCAAAACGTTTAAGTATCACGTATTTTCTTATTTTTTTCTTAAAGGTCGTTATATTGTTTTCATCCCTAATATTCCCTGGTAGTTTCATTATATAAATTCATCCCACTTTACGTCATAGAAGTGTGAGATCCTTTTTCTTTCGGAATGGTAATCTTATTTCAACTTTTCTTCTTGTACAGTGGTCATGTTCATGTTGATTTTTTTATTTTTCTTTATAATTCAAAGGTGTTATTATATGCATTAATAATTTTATATATAAATAGAAGTACATTAAATTTAATTATTTGTTTAAATGTCATTATTTGTAAGCTTTCTAATATCACTTTGATTTCTTTTTAGTATAATTCTTAATGCTTTATTTTGGAGTATTGTCAATTTTTTCAATTCTTCTTCATTAGCCAGAAATACTGTATACAAATGTATTGTTAATAAGATATTTATATTACAATTTTTATTCATTTATTAATTAAGGCCCTTTAGGGCTTTTACAATTAACAGGTAAAGTGTACATTAATAGAATATATAGTTTAAAGACGTAGGTGGATATTATCTCTCGTATAGAAGAGATGCCTGTGTTTAAAATATAAGTATGCTGAAATTATTTGCAACTAGCTTACCCGCGCATACTAAATATGCATTTATTTATGTAGTACAATAGAATTAAAAGTATAACAATGATGATAAACAAAGAAATATTATAATTGATATAAATTAACTTTGTTAAAACCACTTAAGTTTGTTAAGTTATTTTGTTAAAAAATGGGAATAAATATTTCAAATGTTATTCAACCAGCTTTTTATACTAATAATAAATTAAAAAATTACATATTAAATAATAAGATAAGGATAATTTTTTTAAAAAATCGGGAGTTTACAAATTTTACACACAAATTATACAGAATCACAATTTGATAAATTAGAAATTTTGGAAATAATAAAGAGTGTAAATAGTAAATTGAATGTTATAAATAATCAGGTCCTTTTTGCAAATAGTTATCTTTTAAATTTATTTTCATGTTAAGTAGGTACTTTATATTATCATTTTCCATATATAACTTTTTAATATTTTGATCTATACTTAGATTTTTAAATATTATTTTTGTTATCCTGTCGAAGAAGCCATTGGCTTCGAAACATGTTGAATTTTTTTCAATAAATAAGTGGTTTTCACAAAGTTAATTTATATCAATTATAATTATGTTACCACAAAATAAATCTGCTATATTTGAAGAAAAAGACATATTATATTTGTAAGAAGTAGTAGTAGTCTTAAATTCTGTTATTTGATGATAATATTGGGGTGGGTTGTTTGTTGTGAATTTGTTGTTTTTTGTTTGTTGTGAACTGACACTTTTAAACATGTTTCATGATCACATTATGTGTCCAGTAGGTGTTGGCATACATCTTTTTTGGTTTCAATTTTAAAATGTATTCTGATCAGTTATTTTTCTGACTGTTAGGGGGAGATTATTAAAGAATGTTATATCAACAAAACTAAAATGAACTATATATCATTTACATGATAGATAAAATAATTTAAAAGCTGAAAATAGAGTCTAGATAGCTACAGAATTTTCGCTGTAGGCTGTGTAATATCACCCTTGTCCTTTCAGAAATTCATAAGGCGAAAAAAACAGTTAAACATTCTGGGGGATGCACACATGTTATAATGTAAGGGATGTTTGAGGAAAGCCACTCGGCGGTCAAAATATGATATATGGGATAAAAGAGGGTTGTAAGTGGATAAAAAATGGGAATAAAATATAGAAAATGGGTGAAAATATTACCGTGGGTGTTTTGTTTTCGAATGCGCTTTCAAAATATTGTAAATCATTCAATGCAATATGTTAAAAGATTTATGTTTCATGACAGTGAAACGAATTATTATTATTTATTATTTAAGAAGTCTTATTTACATTTTTTAATATTAATTTTCTCCATTAATTATCTTGATTTAATTAATTATGGATAGTTAATTAACTAGAATTGTCACTCAACTGGCCATAGGGCAAGCAAAGTTTTTTCAATCTCCATTTATTTATTTTTTATATCATGTTAGGTTAAATGCAATAAAATAAATTATTTAAATACAATAATTAACATATATTAAAAAAAGAAAGTAATTTGTATAAAACCACTGTTTACTGAATTATCAACATGTTTTGGGACCAAGTCAGTTCGTCAGGATACAACGTATAATAAAATTTTTAATTAGAAGTATAGACATCAACAAAAACAAAAAATAAAAAATATGGGAGTTGAATATCTAATTACGAACTACTTTAAAAATAAATTTGTAAGCTTTTTCACTTTTGCAAAAACTTTTGCAAAAACAATTTGGTTATTTATATTCATTTCTATAATTTCTAATTTATTTAACTGCAAACCTATTAAATAATTACGAAAATGGTGCTATATAAATTATCCACTTTTATTTGCATCACTAACCGTAGTGAAATTCAACTCAAAAAATTACATGCTTAATAAAATTACGTTGATGCATTGTGACTTTACTGGGAATCGAACGAGGAATCCCGGCATGAGGAAGTCGGTGTCAAGCCCACTGTACTAGGAGTCCCAGCGTAAAAAAATAAAGTATTTTTATTTTTGGAAGCAGTAAGGCGATTCTATATTCTTCCATAAACAATTAGACTGTTTTTATATAAAAATTCAAAAATTCGCTTTCTGAAAATTTTAATACTTCCTTATTATTAATTTATCCGAACTATAATGTCTTCATTTATAACCCTATTCATCCAACATATTTGTAGTACTCTTCTATAGAACCGCATTTAAAATGCTTCAAGTCGCATAATTTTTTCTTCTTTTAGTATCCTTGGTAAAGTATGAGGGTCTTAAGCATTGTCACGTATCGTGGTTGTAGGAGGAATTAATGAAAACGCTGGGATTTAATAATGGATTTATTGATTACTGAATAATTAATTAAACTAACGTATAAAGTCGATTAATACTATTAAATGTAACGCTATTTCTTAAATGAACTATTTCGTAAATTTATCACTCGTAAATAGACAATTTATATTCGCTTTAACACTTTATTCACTATTCACTAGAATATTCCATCCAATTTTCGCACTTATTAATTTTGCTTCGGTTTATTTCGCTACGTAAAAACTTCCCAGAACTCGCGACTCGCGGCTTCATTCACTTATATCAGACTCCTTACTCTCGTGTGCCGTATTTATATTGGCTAATGCTGTTATCTAGACGTTTCCAGTGCTTACTTACAAGTTCTCGTAATTTCCTGATGTTCCTGGAAAGTTGAAGACGTCTGTCGAAGGTTGGAGGTAATTCTAGACCCTTCGGTAGTATTGTGCCAACTTCAAACAACTGTCACTTGACAGAAGTGCATGATTCTTTTTAGTCTCGTTACTTACGTTATTTTAACAAAATATTTTTTATGTTTGTATATAACCACTAAAAATTATTTTTTTGTCTACCGGTTTCGAGACGTAAGCTGTCTCTTCGTCAAGACAACCACTACCCTAGCATATAAATATCCATACACACCACAACCATAGTATAATTTACAGACCAACCTTTAAAAAATAAAATAGATACTATTTCAGGAGCACGTTGTGCTTGAACACGTTTAGGTTTTGTATCAAAAATTCAGATGGATAAACTTGGTAAAAAATATAAAGAAAAATATCTGGTCAAGAATTTTGATTCAGGGGGGGTGAGAAATAATTCAAGGGCGAGATTCTTTTTAGATAAAATTGACGATTTATTTCTATTTGGAGTGAATTATTTATTGTGAATTTCTGATTGACAATATTGATGGATTTATGAGATTTCGGAACCATCATAATTTTGATTGAAGGGTTAGTTTGGACTAATTAGGTTTGTTTAAATACTTGGGCAAATATCAAATAATAAGTAACAAAAAAATTGAAATCGTGCTTTATACACTTTCTTTGCATAGATTCCTAAACAGTTTTTTTTACATCGTCCATGCAGTATCCAAATATTATATATGCTGTTTTAAAGTTTAAAACAAATTTTCTAACGGCGTGTTTTTCAGCTGTTTCTGCGGGTATTGCTTATGTGACATGATTATTAATTTAATGTGAGTGACGTGATTATTAATTTTAATCTGAATGACGCCCAAATCATGTCAAAAATGATTTAATACTGTATAGTCATCCACATTACAAAAAATTCAGAACTCTAGATATTCGGGAAGTTGGTGAAAGTTTGTTTTGACAGATCGTTAAGTGCGAAGTACGTCGCGAGACGACGGACAGATGTGCCCAGTCGTTAAATTGCGAAGCGACAGATATCGAGCGAAATAATCGGGCGGAGTACCTAACTGGCGATTTAAATACAACGAATACGAATACGAATATTCGCATTCGCCGAATAGTAGATATTCGTTTTCGCCGAATATCATCACGAATATTTAAAACAAACTATTTATAACTGAACGCAACGCAAATTACGGTTTAGCTGTGCACCATGTATCCGAACACACCTACGCAATCCATTATCAGGGATTCCCCTAACATTGAATGAATGGATTTGTTAAGTTCTCAAGTTATCAATATTAACTTGTTTCACAGCACAAAATGAGTTATTTTATTTAGTTTCGTTGGGTTATTAATATGAGGTTAGGTGCTCATTTCATGTTGTTTTTGTTTTGTAATACGTATTGTTCGTTCCATCTTATTTCCGTTGTGTGTAAAAGTGTTAACTCTTATAAAATAATTTAAATTTAAATCTAATAACATGACCTCTCGTAAGCGTGAAAAAAGTGATATTTATTTTCGACCGCTAGGAATGTAAAAACGGATAAAAGAAATGCTGTGCTTAACAAAAATTTTACAATGGTAAATTTTGATTATTAAATCTCTTAGTAAAAAAGAAGAGTGGTGTATTATTTATTACCTTGTCGAATTATTCGTATTCGTATTCGCCGAATAGTCGGCTTGATATTCATATTCGTATTCGTGAAAGTAGTATTCGTTGCGTCACTAATAATAAGCGATAGTTTGAACGGAGTGTTCTAACAAGTGATAAATATGTTGTTCCCAGCGAATATAAAGTGTGTATATATGAGCGATATATTGTGAAATAATGTAATTTAAAGAATAGCGATAAGTTTAATCCGTTTTCAGTGACTGTCCATTTAATAATTAATTAATCACTAATAAATTAGCAGTGTTTTTATTCACCTCCCGCAGCTACGACACGTGACAAAATGAAAGTCGAGTGAGGTATTTTTCATTTACAAACTCAAGTTGTAAACCAATTATCAAAGGGTTGAATCGCGCACTAACACGGCATCAATCATTTCCTTTTGAATTAAATTTATATAATTAATTAATAATCCAGATGCTGCATGTAATCAATTTATACAAAATGATTGAGTGCATTAGTTATCTCAGAGGCGACTTCCATTACAATCGAAACCATTAGCTAGTGAAACAAATGTTTATTACAAAAAGAGATTGCAGATTCTTCGTCCCCGTTTTGATATCCGTGGAACAGCTTTGAATGTTTTGATTACGTGCCGTGTGCTTTATGGAATTCTTGATGTAATGAGTTTATAATTACTCATGTTAATAAAAATAAGATTTTTTTGTGTTCAAAATAAAGGCAAGGGGTAGAAAAATCAAGAAAATATAATAATTTTAAGGTATAAAAAAAATGTCAACATTGACTGTTATAGATAAGTTGGTATATGATTTTGTGTGCATACTTTTTTGGTACATTTTGTTAAAAGTTTACTAAATTTTGCATTTTGTTTATGATTCTGACAGTTCACATTGAAAAACCTACCGGTGCTGTCTGATAAAAAAAATTTCTAGTTCAATTTGACTGAAATTAATTTAAAAAAAAATAGAATTTTTACACGTTCTAAGACGCGTTGGTTAGGCAAAATTTTGAATATGGCAGTAAAAAGAGAAGAAGAAGTAGATATGGTTGAATTTTATCTATTAGCAGATTTTTTAGAAACCGAAAATCAAAAACATCTTGTAGAGACAAGGGTAAAGAATAAGTGTAACAGAAAAATGTTACACTTTTTGTAAATGTAATGTGTTTTGTAAATGTTTGTAAATGATCCGCACGTCTTTGAGACAGATCGTAGACATACGGCAGAGTAGCCCAGATAACTATTAAGATTCTGAACAGCCGTTAAATCTGAGAACATTTATAAATTATAAATTTAACGAATTCCCATGTATACGAGCACAAAATATGTACAGAGATGAACTAAAAAAGTTCTTAAAGAGAGAGGAATGTGTCACAGTGGAATAATGTTCCCCCTCGGGTACGTCAAAGATACATTTATAATATAGTAAAGTATTTATAATTACATACTATAATTTAATCCTCTAGAAAACATGACGCATTTTTTAAAAATTAAAAATTAAAAAAAAATTGTTTCAACCCGAGTATCTTAAGCAAAAACTGTCTTGTAATAAAGCGCGACTTATTTATTAAGTCGATTTACTTAGTAAATCGTGGCGTCAATCTTGGCACTACAACCCTTGGTGGGTCTTAGCCTCTTCAATAATTTTCCTCCACTCATCTCGGTCTAGTGCCAGCTCTCTCCAGTTCCGAAGCTCTAAGGCAGAGATGTCTTTGAGGACGTTGTCACTCCATCTTAATTTTAACCTTCCTAAGCTCCTTCGCCCTATTGGCCTTAAGTTCAGCAGGGACTTTGGTGCTTGATGCTCGGACACTCTCTCCACATGACCCAGCTACCGAAATCTTCCCAGTTTTATAAATTTTGTCACGTTTGGCTCCTTAAATAGAGTATGGAGCTCATTGTTGTGTCATCGTCCCAAGATTCGCCTCAAAATATTCCTCTCAAAAACGTCCAGTGCTCGCTCATTCCTCTTAGTTAGTAGCCACGTTTCAGCTGCGTACGTGAGCACTGGCCTAAAATCTTGGTGTTTCTGGACAGCAGTCTGGATTTTATCTGCTTTTGTAGGCGGAAAAAACAGCGATTTGCGTTCACTATGCGCTTCTGGATCTCCTCTGTAGTATTATTGCTGCTTGTTATCAGGGATCCTAGGTATGTAAATCTCGGTACCGTTTCAAAATTTTGACTTCCACAAGTTGGGATTTGTTGGGTGCATCCTACGGCCATGTATTTGGTCTTCTGCTGGTTTACTATGAGACCCATGTTTTTGGCAGAACTTTCAAGATATATTTTTAATGAGTACTAAGTTAGACACTTTCATAAATGTTTCAAAATTTAAAAGATCGTAAAATTTTTTATAAAGGCTAAAATCGTCTTGGCATCCGACATGGTGTCAAATTGTGGAAAAAGAATTTGCCTAAATTCATGTATATTTACGTATTTTGGTAGTCTGTGGAAGGATTCTTTTTTTAAATACAACATTTTTTAAATACAAGAAGAATCCTCCTGGCAACCCCGGAAGGAAGACGGCCGGTGGGTCGCCCAAGATTAAGCTGGAAGAGGCAACAGAAAAATGTGTATGAATACAGAGTGGGTCTAGACTGGTTGAATCGTGAAGAAGCAGCGCAAGACAGGGGAACATGGAAACACCTTGTCGAGTCTTCGAGCCCTCGACCCTACTAGTACAAGGGAATGTAGATGATGATGAGATGAAATACACCATTTTAATTAAAATTTATAAAATCTAAAATCAGTTAAATTTACAGTAATTAATTGCCCAATTATAGAACGTAACATGGCAGAAATGGGCTTTTATTGTTATAACTAACTCTGTAACCAGTCAAAAATGACGGTACTCTTACATGTCGGTTCCTAGAAGAAAAAAAAAGTTTTTATACTATAAAGTTACGGACGTTACACGAAGTTACGATAGGCATACAATGAAATTATTATAATTACGATATGCGGTTTAATTTTTTTTCAAATTTTGACGTAATTATTTAATTGTTAACTACAGTTTTTACTGCTATTTCTTACAAAATGCTTCTAAAAAACAAAAATGTTGTGATAATTGTCCCCTCTTTTCTTGGTTTGCAAAATTTATGTATGTATACATACCTTCATCTCCGATGCGCATGTGCGAAAATAATATATCTAACTTTTTAATGAATGGCTGTGCGTCACGATGCGCGTGCGCGTGCGCGATGAAATTTTAGATAAAGACATAATGTTTTCATTTTTATCTATCAAGCTCATTACATCAAAATAATAATATCCCTGTAATTAATAGAATAAATCATTTTAAAATTTTTTAGTTCGCTTCTCGTTTCTTACTTCAACAATTCTAACGAATTGTCTACATTCCAAGATTTGCGTGCACACGAAAGCGGCCACTTTTATACCGATTAATTTTTACTCCCTTTCTTTTTTTTACTCGTAGCGTCTGCTTGTCTGCGGAAAAAAACTTTGGATCAGTTTTTAACCCCTTTCCCGTGATCCAAACGAGCTGAAATTTTGCAGGCAGACTCGTGGCGACGATGAAAATGTTCTAACAAATTTTAGTTTAAAAAATTAATTATACTTAGTATAATTTTGTATTTTTCGAAATTTTAACGGTTTTTTCAAATTGGAAACCATACAAATGAGAAAGGAGCCCGACACACGGAGAAGGCGCGAAACCTGTTTTCGATTAGACTATTTCGCCGACGCCGTGCCCTCCCATTCCAATTATTACGTTTGTAATATTCTGTAAGTTTTAAGGATAATAATGTACATGGAATAGAGATTTTCCAAAGAACTTAAAGCAAGAGGAATATGTTGATAGAATATCAAAGTGGAAACATTACAAATGAGAAAGGGAGTATAATAAAATCTTTTTTATGGGTTAGTTTTTTTTACAAAGTGTCTTCGACAATGCACAGAGCGCCGAGGGGACCGGCGCTGTACAAAAGTGACCTCGAAGAGATCGCCAAATTGAGAAGCTGGTGTTAAATTGATTAAGGTAGTCCTCTTCATCCATCATCATCATCATCATTACACCGGCTACCTGCAGAATGTCAAGGTGCTGTGGGAAACTCGCTCGCTTCTCGCACCGTCGTTGTGACGTTCACGGTTCGTGTGATTAATGAACGCGAGGCGGCGCTGGGCGGTGTGAACAACATCTAGAAAGGGACTCTCGTTTTGATCGGTCGGTAATGCTGGCTTGTTAATCATTTATTACTTGTGCACGGGTCCAAATGGTACACAAAAGATCGGTATCGGATCGATAAATATGCATGCGAAATATAATCCCATAATTATAAAAAACTAACCTAAACTAAACTAACTAAAAACCAAATTTTTATTTTACTCCCTTTCTTTGTAAATTAAGTTTACCACCATGTAATTAAATAATTGATTGACTGAAAATGAAACATGTTTAGACAAATATCTATGTCAAAAATCTCTAAAAATATCTCCTTATTATTTGATTTCTTCCAAAAAACCGAAGTGTGCTGTCATCTGTGAACCAATTGTCATAAATTTTCGAAATTCTTAGTGCAGTACCTATTATACCTACCGACGGAGTAATTCAAATTTTAAATATTCCGTGACGTTATCAGGCCGCCGTTGGTAGTAATCAAACTTTTGTAGTGATTCCAATTTGAAAAAAATATTATAATTTGAAAAAATCCAAAATTATACTTTAATTATTATTTTTTGTAACGAAAATTTGACAGATCTTCTTGATCGTCGCCATGAGTCTGCTTGCAAAGTTTCAGCTCGATTGAATAACGGGAAAAGGGTTAAAAATCGATCCAAAGTTTTTTCGTTAAGCAACCAAGCAAGCAGACGCCACGAGTTATAAGAAAGGAAGTAAAAATTAGGAAATTAGGCACATAAATAGAGTAGTGGATATCATGGATCATGCAGCGAAGCTAAAATGGCAATGGGTAGGGCATTTTGCAAGGCAGGATGCTACAAGATGGACTTCTAGAGTTCTGAAGTGGAGACCTTGGGAAAATAAAAGAGGGGTCGGAAGACCTCGCAACAGATGGTCCGACGAAATAGCGAAATAGGGAAAGAAATGGCTACGATTAGCAAATAACGAGGAAGGATGGAAGGATATGGAAGAATATTCAGCAGTGGAGAGATGAAGAAGAATAAGAATATTATCCCATAATATTTGTGTATAATATTGAAGTGTAAAATAAAATATAAATAGAAGAACAAAAATAACAAAAATGTTGAATGCCCTAAAATTAGAAACAATAAATCAAATAATAAAATAAAATGTATTGGTACAAATATTTACAATTAAACGCAGACTATTACTCAAGTATTTTGATAACAGGATGAAGCTAAATAAGAAGTTTCATTCATAAAAGAGGAGGCGATATAAAATGCATGTAAAATATTAATGTAAAAAACAGATAAATTAGCGAAATAAACCTAATTAGCGAGCGACTTTCCTAGCCAGCAAATGTGTGTCGAGCCATTCTGGGCGAGCATTTTCCACAAACCGGTTTATACAATGTTTTTTTATTTTTATTTTTTATTGTTCAATATAATATTTATTACACAATTGTGTTATTCATAGTTCCTCTCCATTTAAGAGCATTGCTCTTGTGCTCGTTATAATTATGCTATAATTTCTTACATTTAATTATTTTATACTATATTATATATCTAGGACGAAGTAGTAGAGTGAACGTCTTTGACTTTGAAGGTAATGGTGTCTAGTTCAGTTCATAGGGATGTTCTTTCAATGAGCTCTTCAATTGTTCTGTATCCTGTATCTTTTTCATTTAAATTGGAAGGTTGTTAAAAAAATTCATGCCTGAGTTTTGGGATTTTAAAATTGTCTCTTAATCGTGGTGTTGTGTTTTTTTCGAAATTTGCCTGATCGTTTTCTTTGATAAGTTGCATAATTGATACTCTTTTGTATATAGATTCCACCTTTGGGACTGGAAACATTTTGAATAGTGTTTGGTGGGGAATGTTGATTTTTTTTAAAGTATAACTTTGATAATTGTTTTTATTTTTTTAAAATTAATAATGAATTGTATACTAATTTACATGCTCTTCTAAGTCTTCCCATATATCATGCGTCTATATTTTATTATTATTATTGGTATATTATCTGTTGTATCCGGTCTAGCTGGCCCATTAGCTGTGCCTGTAATTAATATATGAATCTGATTTACAACAACAGGTGAACACAATACCGCGCGCACAATGTAAATGGTACTTTCTTTCGCTGGGCTTGGAATCGTTGCGATTCGCTTTGGTAATTCGAGACTTTTTGCAAACGTGTATCGCATATTAAGTATTCATTTAATGAGACACCGTGTTTTCGACACGCTAATTAACATCTTCAATCTAATATTCCACGTATGGCCAGGTGAAAAAAGGTAAAAATGGCCGTGGTTGGTCCAATCTTCACCAGTGGCTGGCATTCTGCAATCAGTTCTAGGAATCCGCTGATTGTTGATTGGGTGAGCGCGTGACGCGGTTGTGAAGATTACCACTTTATTCGATCCAGATTAGTGGATCAGGTAAGTGGGAAGATGTCTGCAGATGCATGAATTATGAGGCAGGGCTGTCAGTGCCAAATATGATTATAAGAATGGCAATTGTCCAATTTTGAAAAGTTAGGAACGTTTAAAAAAAAAATCTTAAAAGCAAGAATTGTATTCCCATGTCATCATGTATCAATGACAATCCATATGCCATCTTAAAATTGACATGTTACAAAACTCACCCATAAAAACAAGTTTTTATTATACTCCCTTTCTCATTGAATCAGGTTTCGTGCCTGCTGCACGCGTCGGGGTCATTACTTATTTGTATTGATTCCAATTTGAAAAAAACATTAAAATTTCGAAAAATCCATCATCATGCTGTAATTATTAAATTTCTTTAAACTAAAATTTGTTAGATCATTTTTATCGTCGCCACGAGTCTGCCTGCAAAGTTTCAGCTCGATTGGATCAAGGGAAAAGTGTTAAAAATCGTTCCAAAGTTTTTCCGGCAGACAACAAACCGCAGACGAGTTAAAAGAAAGGGAGTAAAAAACTAACCTATAAAAACCAAATTTTTATTTTACTCCCACTCTTTGTAAATTAAGTTTACCATCATGTAATTAAATAATTCATTGACTGAAAATGAAACATGTCTAGACAAATATCTATGTCAAAAATCTCTAAAAATATCTCTTTATTATTTTATTTCTTCCCAAAAAACCGAAGTGTGCTGTCATCTGTGAACCAATTGTCATAAATTTTCGAAATTCGTAGTGAAGTACCTACTGACGGAGTAATTAAAATTTTAAATATAAATTTTTGTAATGATTCCAATTTGAAAAAACCATTAAAATTTCTATAAATCCAAAATGATACTTTAATTATTAATTTTTTAACGAAAATTTGATAGATCTTCTTGATCGTTGCCACGAGTCTGCTTGCAAAATTTCAGCTTAATTGGATCACGGGAAAAGAGTTAAAAATCGATCCAAAGTTTTTTCGTCAAGCAAGCAAGCAGACGCCACGAGTTAAAAGAAAGGGAGTAAAAATATCGCGAATTCTACGGATCAACGAAGATTCGGCAAATCAGTTTACAAGTAAACGATTCAAAAAGTGAAAGTGAAAAGATGGGCAATTTTTCGGCTGGTATTTCAAAAGCCTAATAATTTTAGATTTAGTGAAAAAAAAATCTTCTATGAATCTGTAGTGCTTTTCGCGAATCATTATCGTATTTTTGTGTATGGGATCTTTTATTTGTTGATTGAGTGAAATATGTTCATTCATTTATTCTCTTAGCCACAATTGTTCCACAGGCCTCACCTAAACCATCCAATATTTTCTCCTGATGAGCTGGATAAGACGTCAAGATTTGCTTCTCAGTGAAATATACCTACGGTTTATTATACACATAAATATGTCTAACGACCGTAATAATAATCTTAGCACTTTCAATCTTTCATCCATTCTTGGCACTACAACCCTTGGTGGGTCTTGGCCTCCTCAATAATTTTCCTACACTCATCTCGGTCTAGTGGCAGCTCTCTCCAGTTCCGAAGCTCTTTGGCAGAGATGTCTTTGAGGACGTTGTCACTCCATCTTAATTTTGGTCTTCCTAAGCTCGTTCGGCCTACTGGCCTTGAGTTCAGCAGGGACTTTGGTCCTTGATGCTCGGACATTCTCTCCACATGACCCAGCGACCGAAGTCTTCCCAGTTTTATAAATTTTGTGACGTTTGGCTCCTTAAATAGAGTATAGAGTTTAGCACTTTATCTTAGCTTATCTTCTTCTTAGCACTTAAATGACGCAAAATATGTTAGTTTTTTCAAATAAAAAAATATTTTTTTAAAAATACAGTGTTGATTGTAGAAAGAGTATAATAATACCTATGTGTTGAACCGTATATGTACTTGATTGCGTTTTACCCGTATTATTAACATTATGTGCAATTGTTAGTGCATGCATCGATCCAATAACCGGCTCCTGATATAAAGAAACTTGATGAAGAGGTCTTAATTGAGCTGCAATCACGCAAATGCATTTTTTAATTAGTGTAAATGCATAATAATGACGCATAATCCAATGTTTCATGTCAATCAAGGAGATTATTCGTTACGGTAAAATTTGGCCAACACGATTGGTTCTTTTCATTCTATCATTATTATAAGGGCAAGCTACTGGCTCCTTCTGCACCAATCATAGCGATGTATTCTTATCTTATCCGGGATAAATTTAAATCAGAATATTTTGATTACGTATGTTTAAAATTTTCAAGAATTAATCAAGATATCGATGGTCGCCACGTATTCTGTCGAATCTCCAAAAAATTGATTTTCGTTTTACGTTCTTAGACTATTCGATTTACTCTATATTTTTGGATAATGTTAAAAGGTAAAAACTTTTCCCTTAGTACATGCTTTGTTAGACACGAAATTTTTTTTTTAACTTTGTTCGAAAATGTAGAGTAAATTGAAGGTTTTAGGATAGTAAAACGGAAAAATAATTTTTGCAGATTCGACACTATACGTGGGGACCGTTGATTATCGACATCTCATAGAAACGAACCTATGTTTTATATGAGAAAGTAGGTATGGAAATCATTTTATATGGTTGTTAATAGGGCTTACGATTTATAGTACTGCTTGCTTAAGGATCACTTTACACAGTGTAATGTTCACAAATTCCACCCACTATAGACTACTACACCTATTAATTTTTTTAAGTTGTGTAATCGAATTCGAAAACTTTTTTTTAATATTGTCTTGATGGTCAAGATAATAAGTTACAATTATAAAAAAAAATCAATTTATTTACTTCAGAAACACCCCAGTGGAATATTTCAGCCTTTGCTTTAATAACCCCTCAAAATTGTCCAAAGTAAAAAAGAATTCTCCTCCTGCGTGCTATCTCTAATTTAGTATTATATCAGAATATTTTGAATTGTTCAAATCTTTCATAACAGTGCTGGATTTATGTCACAGAGACATTATTAATCAATTAATGTATATAATAGATATCTCACAGAGACGAAACTGTATTTCTTGGCTTTGTACAGGCCGCATGGAAAGGCGGTTACAACTCATATGTAAAAGCTTGCCACACAATTTGAACATATATACAACTTTCAAAAAAAATAGTAAGCATGGTATACTCTATCATGGGTGGAAATGGCAAATGTTACATTGTGTAAAGTGATCACTTAAGCCAACCATAAGATAGGTCATAAGTCCTGTGTACACCCAAATGACTTCTATACCTACTTTCCCATAAGAAATACAGTTTCGTCTCAGTGAGATATCTATAATATACATTAATAGTATTATATCGTTCATGTATTTGACCCTACAGTGAGCGACATTTCCGATTACCTTTCACTGCATTCGGCAAACTTTTGTTCCTCTTTTTCAAAAGGTCAAAAGCCGTAATGCCCGTGGGTGCCGAGCTCGATCAAGTGCAGATCTGCCGAACAAATGTGCGGGCGTGAGACCAACACAGCCGACTGTCCAGGGGATGTCCCGCTCGGCCCAGGGAGGGGGTAAAGGGCCCGCGAGGGAGGTCGTAAGTCGACGTTTGCCAAATAGTGGTCACAAATCATACCACACAGGGTGCGTACAGTCGGACACACCCCTTTACTACTTCCGTATCCGTACACCTTGCCAGGAAACGTTGTAATTATAATAAAATCCCCATGATTGTCGTAGAACACAATGAAAAAATTACACATTTCAAGGAAGTGAGGTCACTCATTCATAGAGACAAATGATGTATAGCGGATGACGACTATCCTACTTTGACGACTTTGGTGCTTTATCCGTTAAACGGACAGTGAATGGACACCCACAGCTTTCTCAGGACGGTTTTATGAGCAAAAGCTCCCATATCGGCCCTACTCATGTGTCGCCAGGTTGACAATTTTTTACTCTAAAGGCCATCTTCGTGTCACGTCGTGTAAAGGGCGACGGGACCCGGAGAGGCCCACAACAGTCCATTCACCGTACCTCCTCCACATATCACACTTTATTATCAATATCAAAGAAAAATCAAAGACACAAAACACAAAAAAAAGGTTTAAGAACAAAACGGTAAGATAACATATAGCAAACAGAAATAGAAAGTTCATTTAAAAGATAAATAAATAAATAACAATTGATTATATCAAAAGACTATATATAGAATTAGGGTGGGAAGGAGGACAGTGAGGGAATGTCTTGGCAAAGGTCACACTCCCTAATAGGGAAGGACAAAAACAAGGATCACACTAAAATACGGAGTTCAGGTCCGAGCACCACATGTCCACAGTCTACAGAAAAATCACCCACGAAGCAGCTACCAGCGCGAAACCCACGTCCTGGCGAACTCATGGAAGAGTCCGAGGTTTCTTTCATTCTTGATGAGGTCACTGTTGCGTGCGGAACCGTGCCTCACCAACGGACATTGGCTATCAGGTTGGCTATAAGAATATTGCGGCCCCAGACAGTTCTACAGAAGACTGGCCACACTACTATCTCAGTGTTCATCATGTTCGGCCATCATGTTATCTTTCTTCCAGGGCCCCGACATGCGGCAATTTTTCCCTGAATTATAGTTGGGAGATCTTCATATTCAGTTCAGGAGATATTCAAGTTTTCAGATTTTTATTGTTTTAATGACTTCTTTTTCTTTATTCATCTAAACCGTAACATCTTCATTCGTAACTATCTATCCATCCACATTATTTTGAGTATTCCTCTGTAGCTCCACATCTCGAATATCTCGAGTCGCCTTAAGGCGATCGTCTAGCAGAGTGAGCAAATTTCACAATTCTTTCTCATATCTTCTCTTGCGTTTTTTATCACATTTTTGTATGGAAATATCTCATTTTAAAATTTATTTATCAGGTTACGTATATTTTTAATACGAATATCTCGTTAAAATGTCACAAACTAAATTATATAATATTTTTAAAAAAATGAGGGTAAACAACAATGTTTTATTCCACTATATTTATTTTGAATTGTTAGAACGTTTTCGGTATTTTTCCCATTGTCAATAACACCACGTTTACAACTTGAACATTTAAATGATATAATTCATTAATAAATTACCAAACCATCAATGTTTTAAAAATGAAGAAAATTGCTCCTTTTGTGGGCCTTTTATGACTGAACGGCCTGTTGAGATGTCTTTTTTATTCAATAATATTACAATGTAAACGTTTATCTAAAATTTATTACAATTATTGCAAAATCTGTTAGTTTGTTTACATGCATTTATGTTTTAAAAACACTGTTTTTTTAATTTTTTTTTTTGTGGGTTTTCTCCATTTTTAAAACATCGAGGGTTTGGTAATTTATTAATCAATTATATAATATACTTTGTGACATTTTAATAAGATATTCGTATTTTAAATATATGTAACCTGATGAATAAATTTTAAAATGAGATATTTCTCTACAAAAATGTGATAAAAAACGCAATAGAAGATATGAGAAAAAATTGTGAAATTTGCTCATTCTGCTAGACGATAGCCTTATTGATTCTTCGGCAAGCGTCCACGCTTCCATTCCAAAAAATAATATTGAAAACACGAAGCACCTTACTATTCGCATTCAAGATCATGACTGCAGAACACCTTTTTCGTGCGGATAAAGTTTGCACGAGCTTGCTTAATGCGGCATTGATTTCAGCCGAAATCGTTTCCATCTTTCATTGAAATTGCAGCCCAAGTATATAATACCTGTACATTCTCTAGTTTTGTTCCAGCAAAATAAAGACAATTATTACCAACTGCATCATTACTTCCTTTCTTTTAACTCGTGGCGTCTGCTTGCTTGCCGGCTTGCCGGGTGAAAAAACTTTGGATCAGTTTTTAACCCTTTTCCCGTGATCCAATCAAGTTGAAACTTGGCAAGTAGACTCGTGGCGACAATAAAGAAGATCTATCAAATTTTCGTTAAAAGAAATTAATAATTATAGTATAATTTCGGATTTTTAGAAATTTTATTGGTTTTTTCAAATCGGAATCAGAAAAGTTTGATTACTAGCATAGCGGCCCGATAATGTCGCGGAATATTTTCTAAATTTGAATAACTCCGTCGGTATTCATAATAGGTACTTAACTACGAATGTCGAAAATCTAAATTGACTGACAAATGATTTTAGAATTTAATCTTCAAAGCGTGAATGTCTTATCAAAGCTCAAAACATCTGACATTTTAGAAATATGTTAAATTACTGTAAGTTTAGTGTTATGTTATATGTTTCAATTCGTCTTTAATTATTGTTATATTTTACAAAGAAAGGGAGTATAATAAAAACTTGGTTTTTATGGGTTACTTTTTTTTTTCATATGAGTACGTATTTTGTAAGTTCTTGAAATTTAGATTTAAATGAAATTTAAATGCGAATGGAAACTTTGTCAAAGCCATGTATGAATTATAAATATATATTTTAAATATACTTAATACATTTCTTGTTGTAAATAAATAGATTCTTTAAGGGTAAGACTGTACCGATTTCATTTGGTCGTTCAGAGTGGTCGGCAGTCTGGGTGTTTTTTGCTCGTGCTCAAGATCCAACTGTAAATGAACTGAGATTTCGGACCCTAGTGGAGGGTGCTTTGCAAGGGGTGTAATATTGAAATATATCAAATCAGTTTGTGATAGTTTTGCATGAGAAACGGCACCACAAATCACAAGGGGATGATTAATCGTAGATTAGCCCTGTACAAGTAAATACAAACATAACATAATTCTCTATGTAACAATACTGGAGGCCCTCGTAGCCCAGTGGGCATGACACTGGCTTCTCACACAGAGGGTTCCGGGTTCGATTCTTTGTGAAGTCACAGTTAATCTATGTGATTTACTCAATCCTGGGTGTTTCGTGAAGTGTTCCGCTTCTGTAAATGCGCCTCTTAGACTGTTGAGTTGAAGCGATAACTATTGTCCGTCTATCTACCTGCCGTTACCATGATGCAATGGCGCTATTTCCACAGCTGTAGCTTGCGGCCGAAATATATTGAATTCTCTATATCCGTTAATGCTTTGTATCAAGATGCATTTTTCGAGACCAAAAATATTGCCATTATAAAATTACTAAAAATAAAAATTTATAAAAGTTATTTTATAAAAAAAGAGTGTAGTAGGTATTTATATATATAGGGGAAATATCTCTCGATAGTGATCCTGGCTGTAAATTTTCTATTGGGAAGTTTAGTTACGAAAGTTTCTTTAGATATCTATGTTTACCACACGTTTTAGTAAACCTCCGATTAATCTGCTCTACGTGACGTCAAGCCTCAGTAAACGTTGCATTGTACTATGACAACGGTTCAAAGACATGGCGATGGGTAGGTACTGAGGCATGACGTCATTCGCTCTGACCGGTGTTTCAGTTAAATTGGCGAATTGCACAATTTTATACTTTTATTTTATTGAAAATCTTATTAATCTCAATGTGTATATTAAAACTGGATCATTTTTTGGAATCCTTTCAAAATATTTTCTTCTCTAAAATCATTTAATCTTTAATTCTTTAATTCAATCATCATGCCTATTGCATCTTAGAATCGCAGGTCGAGAAAGTCAACTCTAGACATTTTGAAAATGCGAAAAATAAATAGATGAAGTAGGCTTACCTCATATCCTTGTTTCATGGTCATGGAATTCCTGGATCTCGGCCATCCCGAGTACTCCAGGCCATCCTTGTGCTGGCCGCATTGCTGAGGACAAACAAACAAATGTCTTGTTAATGGTGTGCAAATTGAAAAAGTCTAATAAGTATTCAGAATTTTCTGATCATCTTTTGGAAACAAACTTTATTAATAAGGGTTTGCAAATGGCTTGTACTTAATTGGTCGGTATTTTATTAATAAAATGGTCCGGATATTAAATGAATGTTCCGTGAATTAAATAAACGGTCAGTGTATTGTGATCATTCCCAGATATGTATATACGAAAAGACAAAAAATTTAACAACTTTTACGCAGATCGGACGAAACATATTATATAATACCGAGACTATTTAACAAAATACCAGTTGGACTAAAAAACGAAACAAGACAAAAAGAATTTAAAAAATTGTTATGAAATGTGAATATTATATAATACTCGTAATATGATTGTGTGAGTATGCGTACAATATAGTTTCGTAAGAGTCTTAACATAATATTGATACAGATTTAAATAAAAAATGAATATATTGGCCATTTATTAATTTTACTAACAATTCATATAATATACTGACCATTTAATTAAAGTACTGACTGTTTAATAAATCCATTTTGCAAATCTTACTTATAAATAACATTGGATTTAATTTGAATAATACGTGAATATTCTTACGGTGAAATTAATGAACATTGCATCTTGTAAAGCGATCACTTAAGCCAGCTTATATTGATCAAAAGCCCTAAAAGACTTTAAATTTATTCTGTTAAATTTTCATTTATTTCATCTAATTGCTTGTATATTTATGTGTTTTAGTAATCAGTGATTTAATTATTGTTTACAACCTCATCGATGTGTAATATTCAAATAACAATGGGATTTTTTACCATGGGAACGATAAATCATTTTCCTTTTATTCTTTTACTTCTCATGTTCAAAATTCATTTGGCATATGTCCCATTTTGTGTAAGTCCAAGGATTTGGAACGGATTAATATCTGGCATATATGTGTACAGATTTTGATGAGCATTTCATTTTCCTAACCCTAACAAATTCAAAAAACGGCGCACAATTATGCAACAACTTAATATATTGGATATCTATAAGAATTATTATTATTATTGTATTAATTTTATTTTATTTATTAGAGACACTAACAGGATAATAGGTACATGATACTCTAATAATAAACATTATAGTGAAGATTATGCCCATTATTCCAAGTGTCTTCGGCACGCTCTAGTAACAAGTATATTTGCATTTAAGTGTATTTTACATGTACATTTATGCGTATTATATAGTTCGTATTTGAATGCAGTGCGATTAGTTTTTAATGAATAATTGATTTAATGGATCTATAGGTTCATGTCATCGTTTAGAAAATGGATGTTGTGTATGAGTGAGTTTTTGAACGAAGATAAGGTATCTGCAAGAATATCAGCATCAATGTTAGGGTCAGCACAATACAAATTATATGTGCGACACAACCTTGTGATGGGAGAAAAGTAACCGACATTATTAGAGTGCTGGCTTAATCTAAAGAACTCCGGGTTTCTTATACGGGGTTAAATATGCAAATTTATATCAGATAGAGAGAGAGAATCAATAGCTCCGCTGAGAATCTTGTGTGGCACAACGAGATCGGATATTTTCCGTCGGGACTCAAGTTTGTGCATCTTGAAAAAGGCAAGTTGATCTTCGTAGCTGTGAAGGTTTTTGTGTTGACCAGCTTTGTATGACAAAAGACGACGACAAAATAATTATTTTAAAGATATATCAAAACAGTATCGGTTTGCTATAAGAAAACTCATTTTTAATCAGTTGAATGATTTAAAATATGGAGTATAACGGTGTATAGTCAAAAATTCCCCAAACGGAAGGAAGGCTCCATTGATAACTAGATGGGCAGGATTCGAAGCGAAATAAACAAGAAAAAATGCACGAGCAGAGTGGTGGGACCGATGCAAAAAGGTGCATCTGTTATTCAAATGACATGCAAAATTGCATCCAAGACGTCAGTTTACTGCCGTGGCTCCCGAACCGGCGACATGTCAATCCAAATTGGACATCCTCTGTCGTTTTCTGAGCTATTTGGCCCCTGGGCAGACCTGGCGAACCCGAGGACGAATTTGACAACCTTTCTTTGCAAGTACAGAAGACTTGATATTAAACCTTCAATCGCCTTTCTGCTGATTATCCATACGCTGTATTTAAACCATACCTGTAGAAAAGTCAATTGTCAACCTTCGTAAATCATCAACACTTCCATTTACATAGCTGTTTGATTCCCTTGGGTTTTTCAGTTTAAAAAAAGTAACCCACTAAAACCAAGTTTTTATTATACTCCCTTTCTTTGTAAAATATAACAACAATTAAAGACTAATTAAAACATATAACATAACACTAAACTTACAGTAATTTAATGTATTTCTAAAATGTCAGATGTTTTGAGCTTTGATAAGACACTTCATGCTTTGAAGATTAAATTCTAAAAACATTAAACAGGCAATTTAGATTTTCGACATTCGTAGTGAAGTACCTATTATGCATACCGATGGAGTAATTCAAATTTAGAAAATATTCCGCGACGATATCGGGCCGCCGTAATCAAACTTTTCTAATGATTCCAATTTGAAAAAACCAATAAAATTTCTAAAAATCGAAATTATACTATAATATATATTTTTTAACGATAATTTGACAGATCTTCTTGATCGTCGCCACGAGTCCACTTGCCAAGTTTCAGCTCGATTGGATCACGGGAAAAGGGTCAAAAATCGATCCAAAGTTTTTGTTGACGGCAAGCCGGCTAGCAAGCAAGCAAGCAGACGTCACGAGTTAATATAAAGGGAGTAATAAAATCTTCAAAAAGAACGCTTTGCTGCAAACTCTCTAAGGAAATTTAAATTAAAAAATACCACAAAAATAAGTAATTTACCAAGATCGCGTGGTAACTTAGAAAACCCCAAACTTAAAAGACGGCAACATTACGCCTACGGATATGCAAATTTTTAATGCACTCCCGCATAAAACCAAAACGGAAAAAATATAAAAAGCCTTCAAATTACAAATCAAACAATTATTAGATAACTTCGGCAATTGACTTTGTTATCTCTACGTGAGTATAATAATATTTTTATTTTTACTACTTGAGTTTCGAGAGTAACAGAATCTCTCATCGACAGGTGAAGTATTGAACAGAATTATTAAAATAATTTTTAAAATAAACTTAATTTTCACCACTTTTTTATATTGAAAATATCAACATGTGGTCCCTTTATCAGGATACAATTGTATACTGACAAAAATTAAATTCAAAAATCGAAGTAAAGACAGTCAAAATATTTAAAAAGTTATATATGGAAAATGAATAATAATAAAGTACCTAATTAACATGAAAATAAATTTAAAAGTTAACTATTTGTAAAAAGGACCTGGTTATTTATAATATTCAATTTACTAATAACACTTTTTCTTATTTCAAAAATTTCTAATTTATCAAACTGTGATTCTGTATAATTTGTATGTAAAATTTGTAAACCATTATTAATATCAAAAGAATGATCCATAGCCAAAAGATAGAAAACTTAACTAAACTTACTGCTATTTAAACACCTTAAGTGTTCCTTAACTCTAATTTGAAAATTTCTACACGTATATAAAAATAATCACAATCATTACAAATCAATTAATAAACAATCGATTTAAAAAAAAATTTATCCTTATCCATATTACTTAATACGTATTTTTAAATTTATTATTAGTATAAAAAGCTGGTTGAATGACATTTGAGATTAATAATTTCATTATTTATAAATACAATTTTCCTCCATGTTTTTCAGTATCAAATATTGAAGGGTAAAAAAAAGATTTAAAAAATATATATAAACTAACTAACTAATCACGCTATTTCCCCACAGGGGTAGACAGAGAGGATTGAACGCCACACTCTTCTATCCTGAAACACCACTTTTGCTTCGGTCACATTCATACATCTTCTCATAAAAGTTCTACGGTTGTTGCGGCTTTTAACAGAGCCATCCTCAAATACTTGTAGTATGTGATCGTGCCAGGTCGTTCTCGGACGCCCTCTATTCCTGTTGCCTTCAACACTCGCCTCGTATATTTTCTTAACCACCCTTTCCTCGTTCATACGTTCCACGTGACCAAACCATCTCAGCACTCCTTTATTTGTATACCACACTACAGCCAGCATTACAATCACTTCTAATTTGTTAATTCCTCACTCTATAGACAAAAGATTTTCCACGCAAGTGTCTTAGTAACCGCATTTCCACCGCATTCAGTCTACTTTCATCCCTCTTTTGCCAATTGCCGGCTTCACTTCTACACATCAGGGTTGGCATTAGAACGCCACTATGTACCGCTAGTCTTGCTTCTTTTGACAGATTCTTATTGGCCATAATTACATTTAGAGCACCATTAACTTTGTTTCCCACAGTCAATTTATTAAGTTTAATAATTCAGAAATACTATTAAACTCACGTAGAGATAACAACGGAGTAATAAAGCAATTTTCTTTGAAATTTGTCTACAAAGTCTTCCCACAAAGAAATCATTAGCCAACCCACAAGGACCCTTAATTTTAAATTTCAGTATCGAACAAAACATAGTCTCGCTCCAAAACACATGTCGCAAATTTAAATATCATATAAAAACATACTCTTCCAGCCTTTCCGCGGAACACCTAGCAAAAAATACGTCATATTTATAATAATTTTGCTCCCTGACAAATTGTTGGTGCTTCCTGGGTCCCTATAAATTGCTGCCAAAATGTGTTCCCATTTTTTCGTGAATAATTGAATGTTTTGAATATCTTCCCAGTCGTAACGATGCGATAAAAAGTTGAGATGATGTGAAAAGGAATCAATATTCTGGATTTTGCATGCGGCAAACGAACTTTGTTTCCTGTTTAATCAGAAGGCTTATTTCTACCCCTTTTTACTTGGGGAAATGGTTTTTTGAATGAACGTTTATTTAAATTCAGGCGGACCTAAAATCGTACTAACGATTTTGCGAAGTTTAACCGAATTCTTCTTTAAAAGGGGAATCAAATTATGTATATTCAAGAACACATTCATATTTGTGTAGTTGTAATTTTTCAGAATAAAGTTCTGTGAAATTTTTAAAACCAAATTAATTAATCAATTAGAAAGACATACAGAATAATCTAATTCACTGATTCACAATAATGAAAAAATATTAGGTTACTACTGGGATTCGCACCTAGGTCAAAGCTATTTTCATTATTTGAATGTGACATGAACATAAGTTTTAAGTACTTACTAAAAGCTCAATAGACATATACAATTAAACACACAAAACATAAAAAATGCTGATCAATCCCGATAATCTCGTCCGATTTTTCGGTTCGGGATTGATCTCGTAAAATACCTCGAGATCTCGCGGGATCGGGATTGCATTCCCTAATTGTAACTGCATCTAGGCAAAGACGATTCCGTATATTTAAATAAATAAGAGTTTAAATATCAAGGAGTACATTGTTGAAAGTTCTTATAATTATCAACTCGGTAACTACAAATATGTTGGTAATTTTTATCTGCTGGCTTGAAAGTGCTTATAATTATCATCTCGTTAACTACAAATATCTTGGTAATTTTTTTTCATCGCCTTTCATGGTGTCGGTGTCAATTGTTTAATGCGGTTTAAGAAGTATGCTTGTGTAATCAAACATAAAAATTTCGTTATCTGTTCGACTGACCATCCGACCATCTGTCTCTCCGTCGGTCTGTCCCCGTAAATTCGTGTAAGTCCGTAATTTCGTTCGAACTCATGGCTAAAAAAACGAAATTAAATTGCCGGATATGGGGAGAAGGCGGCAACGATAGCGATGTTGCTACTGCCGAGCCTGCGTTACTTAGCAAAGACGCGAACCATTTCATGTTCCGCCCAGCACAATCGTCAGGGTTTAAAACAGTACATTTAACTGCCGGCAGGGGAAATATAAAAAAAAATTCATGTTCGTTGTTACTATTTCATGGGTGTCGGCTATAAAAAGCAAATACTTTTTTTTTAGGAAGCGGCATGTAAAAGTACCGTAATTTTTTACGGGTTACAGATAGTACATAATAATTATATTTATCTATAATACTACTAACACCAATGCAGCTCGTGTATTGCTTAAATTGTTATAGTTTACTTATATTGATTTAAAAAGCCCTAAAGGGCGTAAAATGAATTTTAAAAATATATACAGTACATTCCATCGACGTGAAAACAATATCGTTGCAAGAACAATTTAGATATTAGCCAACTAAATAAAGATGTATTATCTCTTAGCGAATCTAAAAGAGTGGTCCAGCTCGAAGGGAGGCGGCCAAGACAAATGACAGTGGACATCTCAGAGTGGGAGATTATAGAGATGGACCCTTCCTGGCGATGTCAGAGAAGGCAAATAGAAGACTGACTTCATTTAAAAACAATTGAAAAGATTTTAAAACTAATTAAGATAAATGACCTAAACTGATGTACCGTAACTTTGAATTACCGACTGAGTGCTTTTCTGATTAAGATAGAATGACCACTACAGATGTTGCTGAATTTCACCTATTTCGTCTCACAGAGACGAGGCTATGTACATTGGAAATGTATATGAAATGTATATTCTAAATGTGGAGACCTGTAATTGGCCGTCTATATTATATTAATGTTTTCTATGCTTCTTTGTTGTGCTGTTGGTCTTCCATGAGTATTAAATAAATAAATAAATAAACAAACAAACAAACAAACAAACAAACAAACAAACAAACAAACAAACAAACAAACAAACAAACAAACAAACAAACAAACAAACAAACAAACAAACAAACAAACAAACAAACAAACAAACAAACAAACACACAAACAAACAAACAAACAAACAAACAAACAAACAAACAAACAAACAAACAAACAAACAAACAAACAAACAAACAAACAAACAAA
>JADDOH010012466.1:0-27417 GCA_016648135.1 Agrypnia vestita | reverse complement strand
AATATCCTTTATACAGGGTGTCCCGTATCTCGACGTCAAGCCGAAATCGGGTGATAGGTCAAGTCATAATAGTTATTAGAAAAATATTTCAAAAAATCCAAGTCGTGTGTTTTAAAAATTATAAGCATTTAAAAAAATGTAAAAAAAAACAAACCTTGTGACGGTCTTTTCACACCTGTTATACTCTTTATTTTTCTTCATTTTATTATTATTATTTTATCCTGAATAATGCTCCTGTAAACTTTTGTACAAAATTCAAAGCCAACTGCTCCAGTTTGGAAGAAAATGTCACTTTTTGACCAAATTAAGTATTCAAGATCAATACTTTGCCCAGTTTTAACTGACTTCTTTTTATTTTTTTAAATAATCATCTGATGACTATTATGACTTGGCCTATCGCCCGATTTCGGCTTGACGTCGAGATACAGGACAGCCTGTATGTGTACGTGTATATGGAATTCTTCCGAATTATTAACATAACACTAGAATACGCCTGAAAATTATTAAATTTTTTACTCCTTTTAGATAGAATATTTTGAGTATGTTCAAAATTTTCAAGAACGCAATACTGGATTTTATCCCCAGGGGGACATCATCAATCAAGAAACATATTATTATATTATAGTTGCCTCATAGAGACGAAGCTATATTTTTATATGGGAAAGTAGGTATATTTGTATGATTTGGATCGCTTCCTCCCGATAGCTCTCTATTCGAGCACCCACGCTGCGCCCGCTCCGCCGGGAATATGAACCCACTCTGACTTGGAGCGGCTCTCGTGTGCGTAAACAAAAGCTCAGTATATAAATGATTGAAATTCGATTGTTTTCTGTTTGCTTTTCTTGAAAAATATTCTCGCTGTTTGCTGAAGATCGCGATCACTTTCAGTGTGTTCAGTCTTTAAAGATTTTCGTATAAAGACTTCAAAGGTTAGGCAGACTTCTGAAGCGCTGACTCGGTACGCAGCAGCCGGACTTGAATTGATGTTAAGTGAGGTTTTCCATATGTACTTTTCGTATAATATCGTATATACTTGTCGTGGCTAGGGAGGAGTGAATGATAACGCTGGAAATTAATTAGCCATTTACTTAATTACCGATTAACCGGTCGGGTGCCGGAGCGCAGACCTGCGCTCCCTAGACACGTATGCGAATTTGGCCTATTTTACCTGCGTTTATGGGTTTTGAAAGCCTATCATTGGTTGTATCTGAAGCTTTTGAATGAATGAACGAGTTCTATTTGCCAAATAACCTCCGTGCAAACTTGACAAAAAATCATTCCAAATGTCGTCTTCGAACCGCGCATTAATTGTGTTATTTGTCTGTTAAAAAAGTGTTAAAATTTAATTTTATATTCTTTAATATATTAGGTCCTTACATATGAAATTGGCGTTTAGTATGGGAGGAACATAAAGCCGATTTTTTTTTATTATAATATATTTATTTAATCAAAGTATGTACCATTGCTATCTATGCACTTTTGCCATCTTATAGGTAGGTCATCGATTCCTTTACTAAATAAACCATTCGGACGGGAATCAATAAAATCTTTGAAGGCGGTTTGGACTGCCCCATCGGAGTTGAATTTTTTCCTTTGCAAGAAGTTATCCAAACTTCGAAAAAAATGGTAATCTGTTGGGACAAGGTCCGGAGAGTACGGTGGATGTCTTAGACATTCCAATTGAAGCTCCTCTAATTTGGTAGCCGTCTGTTGTGCAGTGTGTGGTCTGACATTATCATGAAGCAGCAGTGGCCTAGAGCGATTAACCAGCCTCGGTTGTTTAGCAGCTAGCTTTTCCATCATGGTTTGCAGTTGCTGATAATAGACATCTGCCGTAATCGTCTGGCCAGATTTAAGAAAGCTGTAGTGAACGACACCAGCACTAGTCCACCAAACGCTCACAAGTAACTTTTTTGGAGTCAATTTTCTCTTGGGGCATGGTTTGGGTGGTTCGGCAGGGTTCAGTCATTGCGATGAGCGCTTCCGATTATCGTACAGGATCCACTTTTCATCACAGGTAATGATTCGATTTAAAATCCCTTCATTATTGTGCCGGTTGAGTAATGCAACGCAGCAGTCAACGCACGTTTGTTGATTTGCTTCACTCAATTCGTGAGGTACCCACCTTTCAAGCTTTTTTACCTTACCAATTTGCTTCAAGTGGATTAAAACAGTTTTATCACTAACACCGCAGCCTGCAGCTAACTCGGATGTGGTTTGCGATGGATCCGCTTCCACAATAGCCTTCAATTCTTCATTATCAACTTTGGTCTCCGGCCGTCCACGGGGCTTGTTCTGCAGGTCGAAATTTCCAGAACGAAAACGTTGGAACCAAAAACGCACTGTGTTTTCTTTTGCGGCACCGTCGCCATACACATCATTAATCCTTCGAGCCGTTTCTGCAGCACTGGTGTCACGGTGGAACTCGTACTCGTAAATAACGCGATATTTCAAGTTTTTCATTTTGTAAACTGAGTGACGCAAAGAAAAAAACAATTGAGGAAAAAACAAATGAATTATAATTTTCAAAACACAAATACATGAGTAAATAGCTGTACAAATTTGGATTTGGAATTCATAACCAAAGAGAAGATATTTGAGATCAAATTTGCCAGTACGGCAAAACGCCAATTTCATATGTAAGGACCTAATATTTAGAACTAAAATATTGAAATACAATATCTTTAGTGTTATTGCTTCCATGGTTTTTTCGATAAACATGTGCGTACATTTCTGACAGTAAATTTCGTTACTTATTTTCATAATTCATGAGTAAGTAATTATTGGACAAGTAATTATTGAAATATAAGTAATTATTGAAATCTGAATATTGACAAACCAGAAACTGCAACTCAGCGATTATTGTTGATTTTTACATGAATATAACCATCACAAAAAAGTGTCTAAAAACAGCGAAATTGCGCGGCAGACAGGGTACATTCCGCGTTACGGTACGATACGGCCGGCATCCGACTGGTTAACCATTCGATGTGTTTTTTTTAGGTTTGTTTGATAATTATGCAAACATATTCATCATCTCGGATTGCACGATTTAGACCCGTGCCGTGCAAATTCCGCAGCGAAACATCGGACCTTCCCTATGTATAAAGTCACTTAACACTATCAAATATTATAAATATTTTTAATATTTAAGCCATTAACTTTGTGGTTAGACATTTTAACCAAATGTTAGTATAACCATTAAAAAATACTTTTTTTTATCGGTTTTGAGACGTAGCCCGTCTCTTCGTTAGGACAACCACTACACTAGCGTGTATATATCACTAGACACACATCACAACTGTAGTATTATTTACACACCAACACCTTCACAAAATACTCTTCATATGCGTGTTACTCTAACGAAAGGCTAACATGTACTAAGTTTCTTGTCAAAAAGGATTAAGAATTTGAGTAGAGGAGAGAGGGAGACAGGGGTCTGTAGGGGGTGTTGACAGATCGTTTATAGTAGATATCCTAACGAAGAGACGGGTTTCGTATCGAAACCGATAGATGAAAAAGTAATTTTTAGTGGTTACATACTATCATAAATAACATTTTGTTAAAAACTATTAAACTTAACGCTATTCTTTAATTTAAATTATTTCGCAATATATTATTCGTAAATAAACACTTTATTATCGCCGGAACACTTTATTCAACATTCACTAGAACATTCCATCCGATTCTCACTCGCATTATTTCTTTCGCCACTTAGGTAAGTGCTTCGATTATTCGCTCCGGTTTATTTCGCTTCGATTCCCTCACGACTGGCTACATTGGGCGTCGTTCTGCGCACCTGCGCACTTCGCGGCCGATTTCAACTGTATGCGACAGCAACAACTCCCGCGCCGCGGCCGGTCCTGTATTTATATCCGAAAATGCTGATACTTCCGTATCTATTCTAGTGATTAGGAGAATATTCTCGTGGCTGCTAGGCTTTTCTAGGTGTTTCTCGAATGTTTCAGATACCTTCCTCAGAAGGCCGTAGATCACCCTAGGCTGTTCTCGATTTTTCGGTAGTTTTGTAACAAGTTTTTAGCATCTTTTTATCTTTGGACCTGTGTTACGTGCCGATAACATACCGTGGTGAACATGCTCCTGGAGAAGTCCCCGAAAAAGCCCGCCCTGATGGTGAAAGGCTTCTGGCACTGCTGCAAGATCTGCAGTACGCTGCGCTTGTCCCGTTTCGACAGGTCGAACCAACGGCATCCGAAGAGCTTGTCTCCCACAGCGCAACTCTGAAATAAGTGCAGATTTAATGGTTTATTGAACATGAAATGGCTTATATGGGCATACGATAGTGCATACTGCCAGTGATAACGTACGAAGTGGCGACGAAGGCCCTTATAAAGAAAAGTGTAGAAAAGCTCAATTGCACAATTCGCAAACCAGCTTTTAGAGACAGGCCGCACCTTTAAAAAGGAAAATGGCATCGAAATTCTACATTCAAATAATAGAGGCCTTAGATTAGATAACTTAGAGATACAAGAAATAAAAAAGAGCCTCAACACTAAAGCCAACATTATTAATAACCAGATAAATTTCATGAATAGCCCGCTACTAGATAGATATATTTCCCATTTCGGCGTCCACCCCTCAATTAGCCTCACCATAACTGTAGTCACGCCCCCATTCAGAATGGATTTCTTTACTAGGATAGGTAATGGATAGTCAGTTGTACTTCAGTCCTGATGAGAATACGTTGCTATCGAAACCGGTAGACGTAGAGTCACTATTTAAGTGATTTATACAAAGTTATTTAATTAAAATTTATAAATAAATATAAATAAAAAATACATTGGACACAGAAGGAGCTCATCTTAGAAGCGGGTCAACCTCTCATATGCATTTATTTGTCTTGCTATATAACTATATACGCAATTCTTCTTCTTAGCGAGTCTCTCTATCGTATTTTCTAAATAGCCCCTTCGGGCCAATCCTCTTCGTTGGTAACCGCATCCAGGCCAAACCTTTACACATCTCTTGGTGTACATTGATAATTTATTCTTTCCTTTGTTATTCATACATGTACAATAGTTTCAAAATCGGTTTTATATATGGATTGTAAATCTTTCATTGTTTTGTTTGTTTAATGAAGTCTTACAGATTTGCGCAGCGATTTTTTATCAGCAATTAAAAAATCTGATACAATCACTTCCGATACTATGCAGACGTTCTTAAGAATCTGACCGCGAAAAATTGAGCTTCCCTGTACCCTGTTCCTATTAATCCACAAAACAGATTCAAACCACAAAATCAAAATTTTGCCAAAGCTGACATTTACTTATCCATTTACATTAATCGAAACAAATGTTTCTGTGATAATCGTAAATTTTACATTAAAATATTACACATACAATTAAATGAAAAAATAAAATTCTGAAACAGATATCTGTCAAAATATTGTAGCGACACTGAGTATCTTCTGAGTGCTGAAAATAAACAACGGTGTCACTCGATGGCGCTCAGTCAACCGGAACCGCAGACTTAGACACGAAATCCGGGGTTACTTATCCGTGACCGCGTTATCTCTCTAGAGAATTCTACGCTTTTCCATTTCATAGTAACAGAGTATGTAGCATAATCTGGAACGTTCCACATGTTTCTCCTTATCTCTGGAATAAACCTTTCGAGGGAATTTTAGCTATATAAGGGGTCACGCGACGTGGGCTCACGTAATTCAGTTTGTGACCTTAACAAGGCGACATTACCGAGCGAACCAGTGTGATCAGTGATTCGTGGTATTACAACACGCGATATTAGAAAGTAACCGTCGCAAGTGAATAAAGGATATCGGGGCGAATAGTTTCTACGAGCGAACATTGAACGGAGTTTATCAGAAGTGATCTAAGCAATAGAGACAGCGTAATTAGTGTGCATTAAGGAACAATTTAATAATAAGTGTGGAATATTCGGAAGACATTTAGCGACCATAAAATTAAGAATGGTACTACAATTTAACTCGTTTTCTGGACTCTCTTTGGTAATAATTTAAACTAAATTAATTTCCAGTGTTTTCATTAGCCTCCAAAGCCAAGTCACGTGACAATATGTTTTTTCTACATCCTACGTCTAAGGCGAACTGTATTCACACAGGGACGAAGTTCATTCATGGATTAACATTTCAGGTATTTGGGTTTAATATTAACGGCGTGACGATGCGTGGGGTTAATTTATTGGATCTGGGCAGAGTTACATCCAAAAACTATTTTCGTCGCACATAAAGACAGTACTTTGTTCCAAAAATAGGGGATGTTTTTACCGCCTCCGGATACACTAACAAATAACTAGCGGCTCAAATATATATTTGATGATTAAGGAGCTACACCATCTCGGGACAGCAAAAATACATTCAAATTAATTTATTTTTTGACTTGACTATTTACGTATAAAATTCGTTGTACTATTATTGTTTACGGATTACATTACTTAATATTTATTTTAAAATGGCTGAATTATGTGCTGTTCTGCAGTAGTCCTTCACGTGACGATCGGAGATAATATTTTTTTTTTAAATGTAACGTCTAGGATGTAGCGTATTGAAAAAAAATACACACTTTTTTTACTGAGTTCAGTTTGAAAATAATATGATTTTTTCCTAAAATATCGAAGATAAAAAATTGTACTAAGCAAACAGCGCATTTTTAATGTGGGCAAAATTTCAACAAAATTGGTGCAATGGTTTTTGGGGTACCTACGATCTCCAAAAAGAAAAACACAAATAATAATGTAATAATTCATTTAAAATTTCACATAACACGTAAGCTTCCAATTGCTATAAATCAGCAATTTTTTGTAATTAGAACGATTCTTAGAACTTCTAGCTATAAAGTAAAGCGATTTTTTGAATATGTAAAAGTAAACCCTCAAGAAAATCATATGCATTCTCTCTCCTAGGAACCGGTCGAACCCGGAATCCTCAGTATCTGAAGGCAGCGTCGTCGTCACTGACGACGCTGCCGTCGTGGACTGCGAGGACTGCTTTTTTTATATGTTATAGGCATTAATTTTCATATGGTGTATACATTAACTTACGATAATGTACACATTATCTCATAGTTAGTGTATACATATACTAGCTAATGTAAACATAAAGGCTGGACATTCACTGCAAATGCATATTTCGGCGTTTTTTTTTTACGAAAATGTGGGTTTTTATTATTCATTTATATCAGAATGTATACTCTAAACTGCAATTTTTTTAGGGCAATAACTTAGAGAGAACCTTTGTTATTATACATAAATGTAATAAACTGGACATTAAATAGATTACATTAAATAAATAAATACAATAATTATTAAAATATAAGCATTAATCGACAGGCCGCGACCAAAAAATCGTTTTTAGTGTCCTAGGCGGCGCTAATTTTTAATAATTTATATTAATAATTTATATGTATGCATAATATGTTTTTTTATACCTATAAAATATACTTCATTATCTAGAATCCGTACCAAGAATTAAGAAATATTCAATATTAATAATGTTAATTCGCCTGTATATAGATTGCCCCGTCTAGGCAATCAATACAGCTCTGTTGATATATTTAAAGCTCGAACACTATACACACATAAATGGTAAATCTACTTATCTTTTGATTTATAGTTTGCCTACATCCTTAATCTATTATTTATTGCATTTATTTTGCTCATATTCTTTCATTTTTATGTTCTTATTATTGCATTTCTCTTGTTGATATTCTATAATTAATATACTTAGATAGCTATGCCATTTGAATACTTTATGTTTCACATAATGTAATAGCTCAATTCAGGGCCTGTATCATTAATAAGTACGTGTGTTATATACATTTTTGTTATCAAGTCGAGCGGGTGCATTAATACCCAAACGCATTTAGTGCGAATGATTTGTCAAACGGGACGCGGCCGTCATTCACGCGAACAGGATTCCCGCTAGATGCCGTTGACATTACTCGCGATGCTTTTTTGCGTTTTTTCTTCTCCTCGTGTTTTGCAGTGAGTACATCAGCATCACGTTAAAAATAATACTTCTTTCAGAGCTGGAAAAAATTGACATGTTTTCTGATGCGTGCATCAGCCGGCGGGCGTTTTTCTTGATAAATGCCGCGAATATTTCTGACGTGAGGCAATTTTGTTGATCCCATCCATAAATAATTGTGGTTTTATTTACTCGTTTGCTGGTTGCTTGCCTTGCTTAAAACTGTCCATTTTCGAAAAGATAAATTACAACTCTTGACTCGGTGTTAGCATAATTGATATTTGAAGAAAGATTGTTTTCATTATTAAATGATAATATCATAAACGAAATAAATTAAAGAATTGAATAGGAAGCACTCAATTTTCCTTCTGTCACCACTTCGTTTACTGAGGCCTGGAAAAGCTTCTTAGGTGATTCTGATTAGTGATGGTATTTTAACCGGTTATATGAGATTTGTATCTAATTGTATCGATGATTGTTAACTGGTCGGTACTCAGTTGTACAGTGATACCTCGGTATACGTCCTTAATCTGTTCCCGATCCTCGGACCTATACCAAAAGAATTTTTCTTATAAGAAATAATGGAAACATGATTAATCAGTATCCATGAAAAAATTGGTTGATTGGCGGGAAAATATTTTATATTTAAACGTTCCCGTACATTTTTGCGCAGATACATATCCGAGCAGCTAGTGCACCGGCGCCAATAATTCGCGAATCCTTTGTTGTAATAAAACACGCGAACGATTTTGACTATTATAGTAATTTGACATCTTTACATGTTGTATTGCCTTTTTTACAATTAAGATTTTTTACGTAAAATGGAGTAATGCAGTAGTAATGTAAAATGTAGTAGCACTTATATGCTAGCCGAGCGAACGGGTATAAAGCTACAGATACATATGCTTATTTAGTGGCACGTGAGCATGCGCAGTATCGACCTTCTCTAGGTCTTGCTTATAAGTGGCATGTATGTACGCACATTGCTAGTAACAAGCATGCCACTAGCCATACAACCGCCGGTTGATTTATGAGCATGCCACTAAGTGGCATGCTCATAAACCTGTACCTTTAATATTCCTGCCGCATAAGATGTTAATTGCAACACCCAATGAATTTGAAAACGGACGTTGTTTCTTATTACTTGTTGTTTGTTTTTGATATCGGTTGTTTAATCAAGAGTAAGTGTAATAGTTAAGCAAAATCTAACTACTGATCAAACAACCGCCCGGCGCTACACTAGGCGGATTTTCCGCCGCGTCTTTTGGTCGCGGAACGCCGTTACATTTATTTCCATACAATATGCACTCATCAAACACACCACGCGGATGATCGGTCAATACATTTGCTTTGCCGATTTGACGCGACGAAAAAGACGCTACGGAAAAGACGCGGCGTAAGATACGCGCGGTGTGGCGCCGGCCTTACTAGTCTCCCCAGCATCCGAGCGCGCCCTCTCACCTTTTCAGCGGCCAGCTCTCCGGCGTAGCAGTATATGAAGAGCTCCAGCATGTGGGCGACGGCTATTCCGACGAATGATACCTGAAATAAAAGGGCGAATGTCATTCGCGAATGGCAAACTGTATCCGAGCGACGTGGGCGCGATTTTATTGAACATTGACACCGGAACGGATCGGCTTGCGAGGGTGGCTCGGAAATCGCCGCTCTATTGCTTAGCGGAATCGTTCGGGTCGCTGGGAGTAATAATCAAGAGCGTGAGTAACGTCCAGATTTACCTCTGCGTCTACTTAGACAGACTGCGTAGAAATAGTGTTTCCTCTGTTCACTACGATTTATATAAAAACATGATCAAAATCTATAATGGTGCAATATAAATTTTCATAACTTGTTAATTTAAAGAAAGCACAGCGAAAAAATGTTACAGAGTAAAATAAAGATAAATTGTGGGATGTATTTGATGTGGGATGTGATTTGGGGGAAATAGTTGATTTGTATTTGTATGTTATTTTTTACTATATTATGACTTCAAAGCTTGTGCCATATCTTTTCACTCTACATTATTACTTTTTTTTGTTTTTAAATTTCTATAATATTATGTTTTTCTTATGCTTCTGCTTTTTATATAGGTACTTGCTTTTTACTTTATATTATATTTATCTTTGCATATTTGTGTCTGTATTTTAAGTGTTTTCTTTCCACTTTAAGTCATTATTATGTTTACATGTTTTTTTTTCTTAAACTTTATATTCTGTTAATGTACACTCTACCTATCTGTGCTATTAACAAATAAATATAAAAGCAAAGGCAGGAAATACAAATTAAAAATCATTTCCTTTAAATTTATAGGCTATGTTTCCTATAAAATCTCGAATTTAATGCATTATAAATTAGTAATTTTCTATAACTGGATTAATTTTTTTTGGATACCGCTGCCTTTGCTTTTATACCCCACAATTAATCAAATTCGAACATGGGAATAAAAATATGTATAATATTTGTTTATTTATTTATATTGACCTCCAAGCCATTTAAAGACGTATTTTTTGTGCAAATTTATATTATACTAGCGGCGAGCAATCGGCATTTGCCGAATGCGCTGTAACATATAACATTTATGCTATTACCTCAATTTATCCTGTCAATATACCGGTATTATTTTTATCCTCCCGTTCTAGTAATTATGCGTAGGTATTCGAATTGATAAAATACCGATCTTATTTCTGTCAAATTCTATCAAATGCGCGTTTTTAAATTTCCACAATATCGGTATTATTTTAACTCCGAAGAACAATAAAAAATTTCATTACGTAGATGAAAACCGTCCCCTTTCCCTTTTGTGAGATTCCGCTGGCTGGCAGCTGTGTTTTTGCTTACATTGTCACATTGTTTTCCTTGTTTGCTCGCTCCAGTGCGGTACTCTGGAGCAGCCTTCCAGTATTCAGCCCCTATTAAATTGGGATTATATACGAATATATATTCTCACAGTGTTCGCGCTCGTGACTCGAGAATCTTCCAATTGTATCTAGAAATTCTGATTCACGTCGTTTGTTTCGCTCTGATTATCATTGAACACTTCTCACACGTCGGTAGGTACTTTGTCGTTGGCTAAATATCCGCACTGAAATGGAGCATCGCTGTCCCTTTCGCGCTTTCTATGGTTTTTTCGCTGTCAGAAACAATTGTTTGTCTCGATCGTATCGTTTCACCTATATAAATTTTCGGGTTTCTAGACGTTTCGCGAATCTAGACTCGTGTAGTAATTTCCAATTTACTGTAAAATGTCCAAAATGCTGTAAAATCGTAGATCACGCTTGTGTCACGTGCTTTGGAGTATAGCTTATCAGTACATCCTTTATTATTGCTTTTGGATGGGTTGCCTCATTTCAGGGGCGGAATCATTCAGAATTTGTTTCATTCCGAATGATTTATTTATTACACTATTTTTAATTTATAATTTAAACATCACACTAAAGACACATCCCTATCTGTAAGGACGCATGATCAGCCTGAGAAAGTTTACTCGTACTGATTATTAAAGTTTTATTCGTTTCGAATAAAATTCTTTTCCATGATGTCAATGAACGTTTATTATAGAAAAACGGCTTTGTATCTCTATCCGGAGTTTTTCCAATCTTCTTCTTTTTAGTAGTTCAACTTTTTATTTAATTAACCTTGTCCTCTTGACAAGTTGGTGTATTATTATTTATTAATGTTATTTATACTAATATAGTCTTCTTGAGTACACCTATAAGTTGGATGTTTTTGTTACAAGTTTTTGTAATTTCATTTGACTTATTTTAAAGAGAATGATTTTTTAATATTCCATATACGTTTCGATAGTGACAGTCCAGCGTTTTACAGAAAGTAAACAAGAAATGTTAAAAATAAAACTTCCAACTTTCAAGTCGCTTATCTCCGTAGCTGTCCAAATTAGTTGAAGAAGACTTCCCCGAAGTTTTTGCTACGTGCTATGAGACGTCTTTATATATAACCATATCCTCGGTTTGACTTCCCTCCGCATAGTGCTGTTGCAACACAACGAAGGAGTTCCAATCTTACTGAAATGTAGATTAGATTAGTTTCATCCCTCGGGTGGCTGGATTATGTGACGTATTTAACTGTATGTTGACGCTGATAGGGGAAACCTTCCTCCTTTGGTTTGCTGCCCTGAAGACACAATGTGCTTCGAGTAAACCAAACTCTTTGAATACACATTTTAATCAGAACAATTAATCTTTCATCCCACGAACCAAAAACCCTTTACTGTTCAGCGTATTACCTTTTCTGGAAATTAATGTGTTTTATAATCGTATTTCAAATGTTTTAAGGAAAATGTATGAAAGATCGATGGAATTACTTGACATTGATCAAAGTCAGAATAGTGATGGTGCGATACAAATTTATCAAAATTGCAGATGTACTCATTAAGGGATTATACGTATACGACCTTTGGGCATCAAAAATACAATTTTTTTTTTTGGTATCTGATGCACACTCAAAATTCGTTTTGTTTACGGCAAATATTGTTTAATATTTTTCAGTAGCAAATTATTTTGAAAATTTCAAAATGGCGGAGTTATGTGCTGTCCCGCAAAGGCCCTTCTCCGTGACTCGCGCAGCTGGGTGAAATTACATTTATCAATAAGAGAAATGAGTACTTAGGGTATGTTACGAATAATCGCAATATAGAATAGAAGATAGGGTATGTTACGAAGATAATCGCAGTACATGAAGCAAACGCGTCTCCTGGTTAAGGAACTTGCGTGACTGGTTTCAATGCAGATTTATGGTCCAGATGATGCACAATGAGCGAGTCGAGTGCAGACACCTATAAACAATTTCTGGATTGGGTCCAGATCAGAGACATTTGAAGCGTTTGAAATGTGGCTCGACAGACAGCTTCTTAAAATAAGCTCCATTGATTGTGGGTCACTAATTACGGCGTGATGATCCGGACGCGAAAAGAAAAATAAATCCTTAAAACGTTATAAACCGGGAAACTGCAATATTTTAGCCATATCATGAGACATCAGACAAGGAGCGATACTAATGAGCTTTGTACTAAAAAATGGTCCAAATTAAGAATAGGACAGAGACATGCAGCTTACATTGCTGCTAGACTGTATAACAAACACCTAAGAGCAAATATAAAACAATAAATATAAATTTATATATAAAGGTATCCTAAATAATTAAAAAGTATATAATTATAACATTCATGAGTAAGTTCAAATTTTTCAAGGACACAACCGAGGGATCGTCATTAATCAAAGTATATTATAGATGTCTCACATAGACGAAGCTATTTATATGTGAAACTAGGTATGGAAGTCTTTGGTCGATCAATATTTTATTCAATACAAACTTACGCTATCGCCATCTATGTTTGAGATTTGTCATTCCCATGAAACAGTATATAGATGCCGCCGCTGGTAATGAGACTTCTATTTTTTGACTAAAATGTGGAGCAATATTATTTTGCATCTTATATATGATGAATGACATGAAACCAAAAAAAATCAAACCAGATCAATCAAAGCGAAATTGCGAACAGAAAACCCATTTGAAGACGTAGGACATCCTGGTTGAAAATTAAAGTCAGACTAACTGTCAAAGTAATAATCACCAACATGTTCGCCCACGTTCGATAACCGGACAAGCACACTTTCTATAACCGGACAAGCTCACTTTCGATAACCGGACAAGCTCACTTTCTATAACCGGACAAGCTCGCGTTCGATAACCGGACAAGCTCACTTTCGATAACCGGACAAGCTCGTGTTCGATAACCGGACAAGCACCAGAAAAAGACAGAAATGTGTGGCAAGCATTGCACCGAAAAGAACACGGTTCTTTCATACGAAAAAAATGAGTATTATTATTAAATTTTTCGTGTCTCGGCATATCAAGGGATAAAAATTATTTCATATTTTGTGCATCACATATATCGTCGGCCGACCCACCGGGTGAACACCCGTTGTTTGATCCCTTTCCGTGACGCCGCATACGGCCGGGCCATTGTCGTTAAACCTTACACGGCATATCTCTTATCTCCCTCGCGTGGTGTGCTAGCTGCGCTACACCAGGCGCTGCGAGAGAGGGTGGGGTGCCTTTCAGTATACTGAGAAAGGTTAATATTAGGACCTAAATATTAATTACGCCACTGATTTCAGTTTCTCGGCCCAAAATAGACTTGAATTCGACCGGGATCTGAACTGTATTGGGTTTCTTTGTGTTTAACCCCGCAACGCACGTATAATTCGAATCATTGATCGGCTGTTTTATTTATAGCTTTCATTTAAATTATATATAAATAACTTTTCAAAGCAAGAAAACACTTTGTGGCTTGACATTATAAGACATTTAAGAATAAATTAAATACTATGTTTTAAACCACTTTGTTGCTATATGTTTGTCAACTAGTTTCGGTTGGACTCAACCTTCTTCAGGGCAATTATAATATAGACTAATCTAGGTACAGAAATTTATAAAGGAGGAAAGAAAAAGAGAGAGGGACAGAGTGTCAACTAGGCAGGGGGGAGGGAAGGGGAGAAGTTAACTGACGATAGAGGGAACAGCTTTAAAATCAGACTATTAGATAAATTTATTTGTTTATTTATTATTTGACTATTATTATTGATAGCTTTATTAATTTCTAATGATTCTAGATTGTTGAGTCGCAAACCTAGTCCGTTTTTGTGTAAAATTTTTGGCCCTGTATTATTATCAAATGTGTGATCAAAATGAATTAGATGTTCGTCAAATTCAGAAAAACCTACATTTGTTAAGCATTTAATGTGTTCTTTTATTCTAATATTTACGTTTCTCGATGTTTTACCAATATAGAAAGCTGAGCAATCATTGCAGCTAAGTTTATAAATACCAGAATGGTTTAATAAATTTTCTTTGTCTTTACAGTTACTTAATAATTTGCCTAAATTGTTACTGGTATAAAATGCTGGCTTTATCTCTTTAGGGAGTTTAGTCGTGATTAATATTGAAAAATTATTTATAAAAAGAACACCTCAATGGCGTAGAATTCTTTTAGTAGAATTAGTCTATATTATAATTAAGAAGAAATTTAAGAAAAAATTACACACTATGTTTTAAACCACTTAATTGCTATATATTTGTCAACTAGTTTCGGTTGGACTCAACCTTCTTCAGGACAATTACAATATAGACTAATCTAGGTACAGAAATTTATAAAGGAGGAAAGAAAGAGAGAGAGGGACAGAGTATCAACTAGGTGGGGGGGAGGGAATGGGAGGAGTTAACTGAAGATAGAGGGAACAACTTTAAAATCGGACTATTAGATAAATTTATTTGTTTATTTATTATTTGACTATTATTGTTGATAGCTTTATTAATTTCTAATGCTTCTAGATTGTTAAGTCGCAAACCTAATCCGTTTTTGTGTAAAATTTTTGGCCCTGTATTATTATTAAATGTGTGATTAAAATTAATTAGATGTTCGGCAAATTCAGAAAAACCTACATTTGTTAAGCATTTAATGTGTTCTTTTATTCTAATATTTACGTTTCTCGATGTTTTACCAATATAGAAAGCTGGGCAATCATTACAGCTAAGTTTATAAATACCAGAATGGTTTAATATATTTTCTTTGTCTTTACAGTTACTTAATAATTTGCCTAAATTGTTACTGGTATAAAATGCTGGCTTTATCTCTTTAGGGAGTTTAGTCGTACTTAATATTGAAAAATTATTTATAAAAAGAATTCTCCGCCATTGAGGTATTAGAATATTACTTTTGATAGTTGGAAGAGCGTTATAAATAAATTTATTAGACGAAATTTGACGGAGTTTTTTGGAAAGAATTCTATCTATCAAATCGGGTTCATATCCATTGTTAAAAGCTATCATTTTAATAGTAGAAAGTTCAATGGAAAAGTTTGTATCGGATAGGGGGATAGAGGTGAGGCGGTGGATCATGGAATGAAACGCGGAGTGTTTATGTGAGATAGGATGGTTGGAAGTATTATGGATTGTGGTGTCAGTAAAAGTAGGTTTTCTGTATACATTGAAATTAATTTTGTTGTCGATTATGGTTAAAGAAAGGTCTAGAAAATTTAATGTGGAATTAATACCTACTTCTAGTGTGAACTGTATTTGACTGTGAAAGGAATTGAGGAGTAAAAGGAATGTGTGTAGTTGACGCTCTGTGCCTGTCCAAATACAAAAAATATCGTCTACATAGCGTTTCCATATTAATACATTTTTTAACAGGGGAGATTTACTATCAAATATTTTATTTTCAAGATTATCCATAAATAAATCTGCACAAAGAGGGCTAGTTGGGGCACCCATTGGTAAACCTTCTTTTTGCTGGTACACAACATCATTAAATTGGAAGTAGTTTTGGTTCAGACAAACATTAAACAGGCGTGCGAGGTCAATAGAAAGGTCTTTAGGTAAATGAGAATTTTTCAATAGATTAGATATTAAAGATTTACATTCAGAAATTGGTATGTTTGGAAATAAGTTAACTACATCGAAAGAAACAAGTTTACAATTAGGTGGTAAGACAAGGTTATTCAAATGGTGTATTAATTCAAGAGAATTCTTGATCGTGTATTTTGGGGAAAACACATTGGCCTTAGTAAATATATTTGTTACAAAAGAAGCTAATTTGAAATTTGGGGAATTACAACAGGAGACTACAGGTCTTATAGGGCTATTAGTTTTATGAATTTTGAGAAATCCATATAACCTAGGTGTTTTAGGGTTTTTATTAATGAATTTACTTTTATCATATGATGAATCTATGAATATTGGAGATTTTGACTCGTTTAGAGCATTTTTAACATTCTGTTGGTATTTATTTGTGGGATCAGATTTTAAAATTTCAAAGTTATCGTTATTAAGAAAATCTTCAATTTTAGAATTATAATCAGATCTAGGCATAATTATAACCGTATTACCTTTATCTGCCTTTGTTAACACTAATTGATTACTAATTAACTTATTTTGGATAGATTTAGCATATAGAGTTTCCGCATTAAATGGTGGAATCGTTTTTGGAATAATGTTTTTTATCACTTCAGCACTTTTATAATGGAATGTTCTTGGAGCCTTGTGTAATGCTGTTTCTATATCCACTGCAACATTCTCAATAGCACTATTATATTGGTTTTTGGTGTAGTGAAGGTTATATTTTGAACCCTTTGACAGAAGAGCCGTTTCTTGAGGGGTAAATTGAACTGATGAGAGGTTTTTTACGCGGTCGTAAAATTTATTCGCTGGGATTGTTAATTCCTTGACTATGGGTTTATTTGATTCACATAAGTAGTGTGTAATTTTTTCTTAAATTTCTTATAATGTCAAGCCACAAAGTGTTTTCTTGCTTTGAAAAGTTTATATTATAATTGTCCTGAAGAAGGTTGAGTACAACCGAAACTAATTGACAAATATATAGCAATAAAGTGGTTTAAAACATAGTATTTAATTTATTCTTAAATGTCTTAAATATATTTGTACGGTGGAGTCTTAACAAATATCTATTGTAATTTTTATAATTATATTCAAGAACACATTCCTATTGTGAAGTTGCTGATTTTTCTGTATGTCTTTCTAATTTATTTATTAATTAATTTGGTTTTAAATTTCACAGAACTTTGTTCTGAAAAATTTGCAACTTCACAATAAGAATGTGTTCTTGAATATAATATATGTATGTTGTATCAAATGTGTCCAAAAATAAAAATGAATGAAACGGTTTATTCTGGCGTCCTATAGCGGCAGGAATACAAATTAATTTGTGCCCGTCGTATCAGAAAAAGTGGATATCTAAAAATGTATAATAGATGTTAATCAATTAATAAATGAGACTTGCAGATAAGGTCGATATATTCACGGAAATATACAAGGCCGCTATAGCGTAATTGGATAACGTGCCTGCCACGGAAAGGAGGAGATCCGTGGTTCGAATCCCGGTAGCAGCCAAATATTTTTTCGTGGAATGATTTTTCTGTATGTCTTTCTAATTGATTAATTAATTTGGTTTTTAATTTTTATAAGTATATATTAAATTACAGAACGCTAAAATAAATTGATATGTATGTAAATTCTTTGCCCACAATTTTCTTATTAATTTTGGAACAATTATGAAAAAGTCAAACTAAGTACTTTTAAAAAGCATTATGTCATAGTAAATAGATCGTGCATTATTAAAAGAAGACGCGGTTTAAGAGACTCGGCTTGGTACAAAATTTAAAAAAATACGTCCATTGTAAAAAAATACGTCTGTTTTATTTGGCGATTTAATTATGCAACAATAAATTCTTTAACTGCAGTAACTGTAGTAAAAGACCGGCGCCACACTGCGCGGATGATTCGCTGCGTCTTTTCCGTCGCGTCAACTAGGCAAAGCAAATGGATTGACCGATCATCCGCATAGTGTGTTTGATAAGTGCATATTGTATGGAAATAAATGTAGCGGCGTTCCGCGACCGAAGAGACGCAAGAAGCGCACTACGTGGACGATAGGTTGACCCATTTGCTTTGCCGATTTTACGCGATGGAAAAGACGCGGCGGAAAATCCGCGTAGTGCGGCGCCGGCCTTAGACATACCTTAGGTCAAGCGTTAAAGTTTGTACATTTCTATTTCTTTCAGAAGACTAATACACCGGAAAATAAAATATATTTCTCAAAATATTTTTATTTTAAATGAAAAATACGAAAGTAGTAGAATAATTATAGTATACTCCGCTTTAGCGGCAGATCTTTCAAATATTCACTTCAATGGTCTCATTTATTTACACGCCTAATGTCGTTTTTAATACTTGGCATTTCTATAAGTATTGTTTTTTTTTAAAGGATACATGTGAGTATCGTGGTTGATATTTCTACTTTTAGTGTGTATCTAAAATTTGAATGTAGTTTATGCTACTTAATTGGACTCACGGATTCCTCTGTCCCATCGTAGACCAGTAGAGATGTGATGACGCTGACGCATGTGTAGAAAGGTTGTATCGCGGTCAAAGTGAAGTACAAGTCGTTTAGAACACATGTAAATCTGAAATTAATTGATGAAAGATATAAAATATGGGCTTGTACATCTGTGAGTCAGTCAGTCATTGATATCTCTAAGTCACAATCACCAACAGTGACGTTGAGTATCTAAAATTATCATAATTATTGGGTCTTCCAAGTAATCTGCCCGCAATTATTTGCTGGGTTCTAATACATGAGCAAGTACCTTGTCTCGGCCACGGACAAGCAAAAATACATCTCGGTCCGATGACCACCTGGAGGCTGTACAAATCGCTCTGTCGGCCGATCTTCTCAACGTCCCCCAGCGGGAGACCCACGCTTTAATAAACCCTCTGAAAAGTTCGAGGTTCCTTGTGCAATAGGTCATTATTTTGTGGGGAACGTTGACCTATTCTCTCTAAACCATCTGTCATGGTCTCTCGTGAGTCCTCTATGCCCTGTATCTATATGGACAGAGAAGTGGGACCTATCACAGACCCAGGGTCATTCTTTGAACAGCGAAAGCTGTCTTACACTTTGCCATCTACGATCACTTTACATATGGACAGAGAAGAGTGATCCACCTCGCACCCAGGGCCGTTCTGTCAGCAATAGCTCCTATATTGGCCCTATACTTTCGCCATCCATTTCGGCATTTTTATAATGCTAAAGTGGCCGCCCTTACCGCCTCGCTGACACTCATAGGAATGCGAGCGGGGCGGGGAGGCGTCCATACAAAACTTCTTCTCTGCCTCCAAAGCGCAAGGAAAAATGACAATTGGAACATACTTATCTATTAAGCGAGATTTTTTTTATTTTATTTTATTTAATTCGGTCATCCAACAGGGAGACACGATTGCTTGATAAGATGAAATACAAAAAAATAGTTAAATGTCTCCCACAATTAAAGGATAACACAAATAGGACATAATCATTCTGTACATATATAACAGGAAATACTACAGCACAAAATATTAATATACAAAGTCCATAATGTCCATAGTAATTAGTATAAAGATAAAAACACAACATGTGGACATACAACTTAGGAGCCAGATTAATTAAAACGAATACATAATTGCATCTTAGAGACAGTTATTAGAGTAATTCACTCCCTTCAGGGAAAAATTAAAATAAAATAACAAGTACAAACATTAAGGGACTCGCCAGATTCACTGCCGGCAGATGCAACCACGGAAATGATCCTAACTAATCATGTTACGTGTATAGAAATTTAACAAAAATAAATAAATTTAATAAAATAAACAACTAGTACATAGCAGTCACAATTCAGTGTACATACGGACAATGATGTACAAGTATTAAGGGCTACTTACTCCCTGATGCGGTTATACCGATCGACGACAGTCTGCAAAACTTTATGAGGAGGGGGGAGCCCATCACGGTCTGCAGACAAGTCCAAGTTACAAGATCCAAGTCCAAGCTCCAAGTCCTCGGCCACGCAGTCCAGGTGAGCGCAGGCGCGGACTGTCAGCGTGAAGAACAGCATGTTCATGCAGAAAGCCACAGAGATGAAGAATACATTCCTCCATACCTGGACAGACAAGTAATAACGAGTGTATTTCGTACTGACTCATCGATGTCAACATCTTTGAATTTTTTTCAAAAATCAAGATTCTAGATCTAATTTAATTAATTTAAAAAATCAAAAAAACCATGATTTTCGAAACTAATAATATAAACCTAAAGCTCCGCAAGCAATTAATAAAAACTTATGTGTGTAGTATTTTCCTGTATGGTGCATTGGCGACAGAGAAAAAAACGATTAGAAGCCTTCGAGATGTGGACCTACAGACGTGCCCTAGGAATTTCCTGGAGAGACCACATTACGATGAAGAGGTTCTCAGCAGGATCGATGAAACCAGGCACACGATGAATACAGTCTCGAAAAGGCGTGCAAAATGGATGGGGCATATTTTACGCCATGAAAATCTGCTCAAAACTATACTGGAGGGAATGGTAGAGGGAAAGATTGCCAGAGGGCGCCCTCGCCGTGAATATCTTGAGCAAGTGTGCCAAGATATGAATTGTGCCTCCTACACATAGCTGAAGAAGATCGCCAGAGACCGAGCAGAATGGAGAAGGAGATGTGCTTTGCTGCAAACCAATCCCACGGATTGAAACCCAGAAAGGAAGGAAGATCTAATTCAACTGAATCCAATCTGATAATAATTATTTGAATGTTGCCTGAGTACTTTTGTGTGAGGTAAATTATTTTAGATCGCTTACATCACTTCCGTCCAAATCAAGATTCTATGAGTAGGACTTACATAACGCAAATTTAATTGTATAACAATTAGTTTATTATTGGAGCGTAATCGAGTTGTGTGTTCAAGACCCTAAGAATATAATGAGATTTGTGTACATTGTAAACATGTATTTTGTGTACAATGTAACTTATAAATACGTGGGTATTTTGTATAAACACGTAGGCACAGCTTATTTTGGACTCGCGTAGAAGGGGTCTTACATAATATAATATAAGGTTTCTTATACTACTACAGCAACTAATTTTCGCCAATTGCTCTTTTTAGGCTCTGCATGCCAGTAGCGGTTGTTTTATTTGGAATTGATAAATCATTATATGATTATATAGCATATTACTGTGTTCAAATTTACTGAATTCTTTTTTCTTGCCCAAACAAATGTAGCAAGGAAGGGGTGACCTATGGTGTGAATGTGTAGGGGACGTAGGATGCTGGCAGTAAGCCTCTGAGTGAAGAGGTGTTAGTGTCAGTCTGATTTTCAGTTGCTGTGAAATGACGGAACGACTTGAGCAGCGATATTACATTAATCTTCGCCAAAAGCTTGGGTATAACCAAGTGGAAATTATTCACAAAATCCAACATCTTTTTTCATCTCCTCACGGATAAAGGAGTGGTACAACCACTCCAGGGATGGCCGAAACAAAAATGTGATTGACCGAGTGCGGACTTTGTAGTACTTCAGTTCCAAAACTAGCGAATGAGGTGGGGGGTAAGCATTAGATTGGTACATTCAATTTAGGCTTGAAGAGAATTTCCACAAAATTCGTACCGAAGTTGTTCACGATGGAGTAGAAGCAACTCCTGGAATTCCTATTGGATTCCTATTCGTCTCATCTGATTTGGGATTTCTTGGCCAAACAAAGTATTCCCCCGGTTTGTAAAAATTCCTACTCTCCCGACATAGCTCCGCGTGGTTTTTGGCTGTTCCCCGAGTTAGAGCCGCTTTGAATTAAGAGAATAATAATAAGGCTTTATGCGGAACGCTAGGGATCGGCTGAATACCATTCTATATATATATATAGCATAATATATATGATTAGTTATAGGTTATATTTTATTTTTGACCAAGGTCGGCTGGAAACATTGGAGTGACGATTTTTTTTTAACCAGAGGGGTTAATTTTTGAGTGCCCTTCCATGTGAATTAAAAGTGGAAGTGAATTATTCAAGATTTAAATCAAAATTAAGAGCGCACCTGAGAAAACAAACAGCAGTAAGTCTTTTAAGTTCCATACAATCCTGCATAAGATTGCATAAGATGACTCAATGTGGATTGTTAGTTTTGTATGTGACACTATTTTGCAATATGTCACATAACACCACAATGACAATTCCTATCAATTTACACTAGAAAAGGTTTCTCATCTAAATTGGATGCGTGTTAATATCCATAATCGTCCGTAATCCTAATTATAATAATTTCGTTGTCTGTCCGTCCGTCCGTCCGTCGTGTAAAGATGTAACGTCCATAACTCATATATAGTATAAAAACTTTTTTTATAACTAAATAAATACTTATTTTTTAGGAACCGACATGCTTCGTCATTTTTTACGGTTACAGCTAGTTTTTTAATATTTGATTTAATGTTACATACTTTGTATAGGATAAAAATAAATAAAAAGTGTATAGTGGATAAGAAATAATTTTAACACAATATCAATTTATTTGAAATTTTTTGAATAGTTCACACGTCGGCGTCGTTATAAAGATGTTGGGTATATGTTAAAAATATATACAATTTTTCATATCTTCTTTGGGCTTGACAGAGTAGTTTAAGGTCTACCCGCCAGTGTTCCCCTTATGAGGCACACAGCGCAAAAGCCTTCCGTGCGGAGCCTCTCATCCTGGTATATTGCAAATGCAGTGAGCTAGCAAAAGGTCGAGGGCTAATAATCATCCCCTTTTTTCAGATATTAAAAACACATTTCAATGGAGCTGATTGCTGTAGTTTTCCATCCCGCACTATGTGTTCTTGCCACTGGGAATTTTTTTTTCACTGAGTGTTGCGTCTGCAAGAGTAACGTGTTTAGCTTCCGTACTTTCAAATGCGTGCCTTACTACTACTATATATATAATATATATATATATAGATATATATATATTATTTTTTTTTTTTTTTTTTAATTAATTCGTTTTTTTTATTATTTACAATTGATTGCACGGTCACGGAAAAGCTTACTCAGTATTGATTCTGGTCCGCCTCGCGGCGCCTAATGCGTTACTGCATTTCTTATGAATTTTTCAAACATCAGTATGATAAATTGTATGAGAATGGAGACTTTTTGTATATACCTCGAAGATGAACGTGATGTGGTACCAGGGTGTTCCTTCGGTGGGGATCCATGGCAGGGTCCCGAGAGGTTCCTGCATCATGTAGGTGTATTGGTTGGAGAAGAAGGGTCGCGCTGCCAGCATACTACCCACTGTCAGCAATTGCCCTGTTGATAACAAATTAATGAAACCTACGTAGCTCAGCAGTTCGTGAGAAATAACTGAATTGATTGATATTTTTAATAACATTTTTATATACAAAATTTTGTACTGTTTTTATTTTTTTTTCATTTAATTTAATATAAGGTACAAATATAAATCTTACATATTAAATTGACATTTTTATTTTTGGGTATTTATTGTTTGAAGTGGATATTGGTGCCTTTGCTCTTAATAGTGATTTGGAAACATTATTTTTGGGAGGGATAGAGCCATATTTCCTATAAATTTCAAATTCAGTACATTTTTAATTAGTAGTCCTCGGTAACCTGTATTCAAAACATTTTTCAGGCTCTCGTTACGTTTTACAGAAAATGATTTTTTAATATTATTAAAATAAATCTTTAAAATAACATAAACCATGGAAATAAGTAAATTAATTATATTCAAGAACACATTATTACTGTGAAGTTGAATTTTTTCAGAACAAAGTTATGTGAATTTAAAACCAAATTACGCTATAGCGCAATTGGATAACGCGCCTGCCCCGGATCGGAGAAGATTCGCGGTTCGAATCCCGGTAGCAGCCAAATATTTTTTCGTGAATTTGATTTTTCCGTACGTCTTTCTAATTGATTAATTAATTTGGTTAAGTATTATGATCGCTTTCTTTATTTTACAGTTTTACGGATCGTATTATTACAGGTGGTGAGGCCCAATTACTGTAGCGACACATAAAAAACAGGATTGAATAAAATAACCCGGAATCCGCTGTATAATAAATTAGATCTTGCACCAGACATATAACTGATTTTTATTGCGACTTTAGTTTTGGGTCCAGTTCATTTCATCGATAGGTTTAATTAACAAAAATTAAACTTGTGTGTCGAAAAAAGTCTAGTTCATTAAAAAAAAAATCATGCTGTCCACAAATAACTTGTTTTTAATTACACTAGTAATTGATAAAAAAAAACAATAAAAAAACCATAGATAGATAGACTACTGTCACAATTTTACCTGAGTGCATTACGTAGATCCACGTCCCTCTTTTAGCTTTCTCTTCCAACAACTTCTTCATCGTCTCGTCCCTAATCCAGCTCGGGAACTCCTGAATCACGAAGTTGACCAGCTTTTTGAATTCCTCTCTGTGTCTGAAGATCAGATACAACCTGTACGCGCTGATGATGTCCAACTGCACGAAGGTCAGCGATTCCGCGTCCTCTGGGAATCTGAAACTGCCTTCGAGGATTATCGCCGCGAAGTAGATTATGTCCCTGACGAAGGAGACGTAAAGGAGTACGAGGAACGCTACGCAGCGGACGCTCAGCTTCCACCCGTCCAAGAAACAGAGCAGCCCGTGGGGGTTCAGGATCTGCCATATCACCACGAGACGGGTGTCGCCAAGTGTCGTTTTTTTTATCAACCGTTGGTTGGCTTTGAACGACTCTTTGATCTTCCTCATCGAGCGCATGTTTAGTGATGGTTTCATTCTTAAGTTTTCGGAGAATATGCTCTGGTTTTTACTCTGCACACAGTGGTCGCTTTTGAATCGTGTCGGCGTCATTTATATTCCATTTTTAATGGTGTGAAAATATCAGAGGAGCGCACGTGATTAGAGGGCAAAGTAATTTTATTAAATTGCGCCCAACCCTTTGATCTTTGATCCTCCTCGCAAAAACCAGTATTTTATCCAGTAGATAGATATACCTTAAAAACTCTTGCCACTTTTATTTTAATACGGCGCGGCGTTTAGGGGTATTAAACCTATTCGAAACATTTTTAAAAAAATATTATTGTTATTCAATATCCCAATTATAATCGTTTCGTTGTTTGTCCGTTCATCTGTCTGTCTGTCCCGTAACTTCGTGTAACGTCCGTAACTTCTTTTATAAAAACTTTTCGTTTTTATTTTTTTCGATTTTCTTTTTTTCTCTTTTTCTTCTTTCTTTTTCTTCTCTCTTTGATGAGTTATAGCAGCTAGTAATATAAAATTACTATAATTTTTTTTTTTTAATAATATTTATACTTACATACATAATCGGATTAAAAAAGGGCGGTTAGGTCGTGTAAAACGAATGAATGAAGAGAAAATGATAAGAAACATATTTCAGGCTAGTGTTGACAACAGCAGAAATATGCCAAAAATGTATGCTTTTCTGCTATATAAATAGCTGAACATACGCGCCATGACTTGACTGAGTTAAAAAATGTTCTGAAAGATAGTCGCGTTCTCCATCCATATATGAATGTGTGTTTTAGGACAGAAGGCGTGTTATTTTTTTATTATATTCAATCCTCTCTGCTTAATTACATTAGTTAGATATATGTTGTCAAAAAACATTATTTTTTACACATATTTTTAATATAAATTGTTTATTTTAAACACTAAGTTCTAATCCACTTCTGAGTAATAATATGTAAGCCTAAGCGCTTTCAGTGGGGACACAAATCATCTTCAGAGGCAACATGAGAAGATGATGGGTAATAAAATAGATTATTTAATGATGAACTTCCATTTAATTGAATTATTTTTAATATTTGAATCTATAGCTTTGTGGTTAGACTTGTTAATTATTATAAAACCATTTTCTATACAATCAATTTTTAACTCCAACCAGTTTCGGAACGTCTGTTCCTTTTCAGGGCAGTATAGAACTAAATATTAGGTCCTTACATATGAAATTGGCGTTTTGCCGTACTGGCAAATTTGATCTCAAATATCTTCTCTTTGGTTAGGAATTCCAAATCCAAATTTATACAGCTATTTACTCATGTATTTGTGTTTTGAAAATTATAATTCATTTGTTTTTTCCTCAATTGTTTTTTTTGTTTTTTTCTTTGCGTCACTCAGTTTACAAAATGAAAAACTTGAAATATCGCGTTATTTACGAGTACGAGTTCCACCGTGGCACCAGTGCTGCAGAAACGGCTCGAAGGATTAATGACGTGTATGGCGACGGTGCCGCAAAAGAAAACACAGTGCGTTTTTGGTTCCAACGTTTTCGTTCTGGAAATTTCGACCTGCAAAACAAGCCCCGTGGACGGCCGGAGACCAAAGTTGATAATGAAGAATTGAAGACTATTGTGGAAGCGGATCCATCGCAAACCACATTCGAGTTAGCTGCAGGCTGCGGTGTTAGTGATAAAACTGTTTTAATCCACTTGAAGCAAATTGGTAAGGTGAAAAAGCTTGAAAGGTGGGTACCTCACGAATTGAGTGAAGCAAATCAACAAACGCGCGTTGACTGCTGCGTTGCATTACTCGACCGGCACAATAATGAAGGGATTTTAAATCGAATCATTACCTGTGATGAAAAGTGGATCCTGTACGATAATGGGAAACGCTCATCGCAATGGCTGAACCCTGTCGAACCAGCCAAACCATGCCCAAAGCGAAAAATGACTCCAAAAAAGTTACTTGTGAGCGTTTGGTGGACTAGTGCTGGTGTCGTTCACTACAGCTTTCTTAAATCTGGCCAGACGATTACGGCAGATGTCTATTGTCAGCAACTGCAAACCATGATGGAAAAGCTAGCTGCTAAACAAACGAGGCTGGTTAATCGCTCTAGGCCACTGCTGCTTCATGATAACGCTAGACCACACACTGCACAACAGACGGCTACCAAATTAGAGGAGCTTCAACTGGAATGTCTAAGACATCCACCGTACTCTCCGGACCTTGCCCCAACAGATTACCATTTTTTTCGAAATTTGGATAACTTCTTGCAAAGGAAAAAATTCAACTCCGATGGGGCAGTCCCAACCGCCTTCAAAGATTTTAT